>JAAGNO010022335.1:19193-36444 GCA_033439905.1 Ceryle rudis
TCCTCACAGCTAAACTTTCAACCCTGGTCTCTTGTGCATGCTCTGTAGGAACGTGGCAGACCTTTAACTCCCCTCCCCGTTCTTATCGGATAACGAGGCTGAGAGATAACAATGGTGTTATCTTTTCCCTCTGTCGTCTCCTCTCAAAATTTACACTTTAAATCACTCCATTAACATGAATTGTTTGACCATTTCTCACACCCCCAATGGTAATTACATCACCGTCACCACTGATGCTGTGGAGCAGGCACAGGGGCGAGTCCCAGACTGGGCCCCACAGCAGCAGGGAGCTGTGTTTAGGAGCTGGGTTCTGGTACTGGATTCAGGAACACACAGATTGCGATCGAAGGCAGAATGGACAGAGTCCTCTTTGGATGCTCCAGGGAAGCAGTCCAGGAGGGGAGAAGAGCCCGGGAACAAAGCCTGTAGACCCCTTGGATCCCTCAGCTTTAGACCAAATATGATGTGTAGGGGATGGAGTCGCCTGCTGGTCAGTTTGGAGTCACCTGCCCTATTGGCTCCTCCCTGCAGGTGCGGCCTTTCACTTTCCTGCACCCCCCAGCGTGGTACCCAAGATCCATCAGTGGCCTTGGTCTGCACACCAATCCCTGGTAGTAACTCTAACCGTGGGGTGTTATCACTGCCAGCAGCAGACACTGCCTGTGAAAACAGGCTGCTGACTTCAGACAGTGCAGTGAGTTAGAAGTACTGAACTGAAAAGTAAAATCACTGAACAGAACCACCTCTGTTCTCACCCAAACCAGGACAGTGATGAAACTGCAACAATATTCACATGATTAAGAATGAAAACACAAATTAGTTCTACCTTCATTGAATAGATGACTTTAAAGACTGGCAATATTTTGGACCCAACAAACACATGGATCAGTGCCACTGCAGAATACATAAGAGATTTTTATGAAACCCACACTGTTGCTACTAAGATTCACCCAAGAGTTCAAATTTCAAATAGCAGCATACAAAATATCAGGAAACATAATATTTGTATAGTATTTAAAAGAAACCTATCACAAGATAGGTTCTGAAGAATCCTCAATAAAAAGTGCTCAAGTTTCTTGGATTTCTACCCACGACTATTACCTAAAGTAGCTGGAAATGGTGCTGAGCTTCTAAACCACTCAGACAGAAAGCAGTGGACAACCCAAGATCTGTGGCAAGCCAGCTTTTTAAAAAGTTAGCTTCGAAGGTGGTTTGTTTTCTCTGCTAGAGTGAGAAAGCTCACGGAATAGAAAACAACTTCTTAGTGTAATGGGACTCTACCATATGGTGTCATGGAAGAAACCAGACTGGCTAGAAAACTATGCTGTGGGTATTTTTAAGAGACAGTGTTCAGCTGTACCAATACCAGACTACTTCAGAGTCTCTCTTTGCTGCCTATACTGAATGAGGAGGATGTCCTTGGTTGGAATTTTATCTGAGATTTCCTTCTTCTTGGTTGAGAGGTCAAAAATGTTAGAGTCTTGTTTGTTTTCAATGGTTGCTGTGCAGTGAAAGAGTTCAAGGTTCTACCTAGTGTATAAAGATGTATATGTTCTCCGAGGCTTCCACTCCCTGACACGCAGAATCACTCATGAGAACCAGAATGGAAAGGGTCAGACATCACCAGTACAAAATGGCAACTAATGACTTTGCTAGGCAGAGGAACACTGACATTAAGTCTGCCAAGAAGACATGCCCACCTGGGTTTGGTATTACAATAAGACACAAATATATTCATTTTCAATTTTGAAACTTTCAGCTAAATTATTTTTTTTTAAAAAGTCATTAGAAGTTCTTGGCATTAATATTAAATCAGTGCTTTAGTTTTGGAAGCTGCTTCACTCCTACAGTGCAAGGATCCTTTTTGAGGATTAACCATCTTTGGGTTTCTTGGAACATGGTACCTCCCTCTGAAATAAAATGGGTGAAGTTAGTTACTAAGTGTCACATTCCCTTTAAGCTTTAACTGCTAGAAATTTACATGCTTTTGATATTTGCATAACTGACTACTTTTGTGAATTAATAAACTTGAGAGAGGAAAAAACAAGTGTATTTCTGGGCTGGCAGGCTAGCAGAGATAGCAGATCTAATTATTCTACATACAAGCTCAATCTTCACCTCATGATTCCTGACCACTTCCTGTTACCTAAAGGATGGCATTTGAAGAACATCTGCCCAAAGAGGATGATAACTGGGTAAGGAGACTTCTTCATAAATTGTATAATTCCCATTTAGGAAATAGAAAGACACTTCACGCAGATGTCGTTCCAGTTCTCTGCAAGTATTCCATGCTACAGATCCATGCTCTTGAGCCCATGATCTTGCATAGGAAATGCTGCCGGAAGCCTTCTGAAGCGGTACTCATCATGGATACATACATCATCTGTGTGAAACCTACTAGAGCTGTTTTCATCTTGAACTTCTAAGAGAAATCAGTGGGAATGTAAACAAATGTCCACAGGGGGAATGGTGATTCCACAAACTGGGAGGGTCATTCTCATGATCAAGCAGCACACACCTCTTTTCTTAGGGAACATATCTTTGTTTCTCTCCCTGTTCATTACTACAGTGGACAGACAGCACCTTACATATTCTAGCAACAATATATGGCATTTCAATGTGTTTCTCAAGTAAAGGCATTCTGAAAGAAAATATATCACAACATTACATCACTACACTCATGATGACAGCCGGAGAAATACTTTGTTATGTGGTAGAAACTGTGATGACACAATCTGTGCAAGTTTCAAGTTTCTGGGCAAACACAAAAAAAAGTTGCCCCAAGAGCTCAGTAGTCTTGAGACTGACATATCCTTTGTTCCTGTTCTTACAGGCAGTTGTGTTCTTGAAGGGAGGGCTGTCTCCAAAGAGATATGGAGCTACTTCTACTCAGAGCTTGGAAGATCCGAACCCAAGGCCATAGTTTACTCAATCATCAATTGATTATTTAAATTCAAATCTGTTGATTGCTCAAAATCCATTGATCATAGAATCATAGAATTGTCAGGGTTGGAAGGGACCTTAAAGATCACCTAGTTCCAATGCCCCTGCCATGGACAGGGGCACCTCCCACTAGAGCAGGTTCCTCAGAGCCCCATCCAGCCTGGCCTTAAAAACTTCCAGGGATGGGGATTCCGCCATCTCTCTGGCCAATCTGTTCTAGTGTCTCACCACCCTCATGGTGAAGAACTTCTTCCTAATGTCTAATCTGAATCTACCCACCTCCAGCTTTGATCCATTCCCTCTAGTCCTACCACTATCCAACATCCTAAAAGGTCCCTCCCCAGCTTTCTTGTAGCCCCCTTAAGGTACTGGAAGGCCACAATAAGGTCTTCTCGAAGCCTTCTCTTTTCCAGACTGAACAACCCCAACTCTCTCAGTCTGTCCTCACAGGAGAGGTCCTCCAACCCTCTGATCATCCTCATGGCTCTTCTCTGGACATGTTCCAGCATATCCATATCCTTCCTGTAACAGGGCCTCCAGAACTGGATGCAGTACTCCAGGTTGGGTCTCACAAGAGTGGAGTAGAAGGGGAGAACCACCTCCCTCAACCTGCTGACCATGCTTCTCTCAATGCAGCCCAGGATACAATTGGCCTTCTGGGCTG
Source organism: Ceryle rudis (assembly GCA_033439905.1). NCBI lineage: Eukaryota > Metazoa > Chordata > Aves > Coraciiformes > Cerylidae > Ceryle > Ceryle rudis. Next base: position 22,801 of record JAAGNO010022335.1, read on the forward strand.
CAAGAGCACACTGATGGCTCATGTTGAGCTTCCTGTCCACCAGTACTCCCAAGTCCTTTTCTTCAGGGCTGCTTTCAAGCCAGTCACATTAAGGGCTCAGAATGACATTGAATTGGCTGCTCAGATTATATCAGAGACATGGGTCATCAAGACATCCATATTTTTCCCAACTATCAGCTAGCTTATCTTCCTCCGGTCTTGTGAAATACCACAAAAACCACCTCTACTGAACTTGGCTTCTGTGCTTGCGTGGCTAAGAAACTGAATGCATCAAGAACTAGTGTTCACAATTACTACTCAAAAATGGTTCATAGCTGCTTTAATACAGAGGTTGGGTTTTCCACACCTGTACCTGTAGTTAACAAATATTAAGCATAGATTCTTAGTATGGTTTGAAATCCAATGGAATTTTCTGAAAAGGCCAACAGAATTGAGATAGAAACTGTGGACAGAAAATTTTCAAATTACTCTCAAGAATACGTTTATTTTCAATCATGCAGATCTTCTCTTATTGGAATGAAAGTATTTCCAATTAATGTCAGCTTGAATGAACGACCTTCAGGCTGTAAATCAAAACATAATTAAAAATGAATAATATAACAATGGCTGCGTTAACCTGGCGAAGACCAAGGGATGCTTATTTACATTCTAGCATTTCCTTAAAATAAAACTATTCCAACTTTCCATTTTTATCTCCATGTGACTGACTAAGACTGAAGTTTAAACTGAAAGTTCTAAGTCACTGTTTATAAAAGCCAATGCTTTGCAAACTGGGTCCTTTGCTACTGAGGTCAATTTAAAAGATGCACAAATTTCCTTCATGTGTGTGAAGTACTTTGAAAAGTTTTAAAAAATATAATCCTCTAAAGGAAAATGGGTTGGAAGGGGATATTTTGTTACAATATGAATGCAATATGCATCTTCTGAGACCAGCAATTAAAGGACACTTTATTATCTTTTATACTTTTATTTTCTTTTGTTTGATATAAAGACAAATACAGAATACACGGCCATATAATTTCAGGGCAAGTAATGGTCTACGAAAATAAATGATTAAAAAACCCCAACATAATCACAGTTCAATGCTAACCCTCAGCAAATCTCATTATCTGGCTGATGATATTTAACCTCCTATCAGAGACAGTGAATTCTCCTACTTCTTGATTCCTGACCTTCTTCACATGAGCTATGTTAAACATCACTGGGATCAGAAGCGACACACTGGCTACATATGGGGTACCTCAGACCCATACAGTGCTTCTTCTGTATTGAGTAACTTCAGTTATAGACTTGAATTACATTAATTCATATTCTACTAATATCCTCTCCTGGAGCATCAAGATCCAATTTACGTAATCCAATTTATGTTCCAATTTATGCAATCCTATGTTTACACAAAATGAAAGGATAAAGCTGGTAAGCAAATACGTCTACACAATTTCATGCTTGTAACTTATTTGCTATGTTTTTTGATGTTCCCAGTATGTACTGTGTATTGTCATTTTAATAATATAGGTAAGTGGGTTCATGGAAGAGTATTTACTGTGAGATACTCCAGGGAGACCTTCTATCTGTCTTCCAGTACCTGACAGGGGCCTAAAAGAAAGCTGGGGAGGGACTGTTTACAAGAGAATGTAGTGATAGAATGAGGGGCAATGGCTTTAAATTAGAGAAGGGTAGATTTAGATTGGGCATTAGGAAGAAGTTTGTTACTATTTGGTTAGTGGAACACTGGAACAGGCTGCCCAGAAGGTGGTGGAGGTCCCATCCCTGGAGACTTTCAAGGTCAGGCTTGATGAGGCTCTGAGCAGCTTGATGTATTTGAGGATGTCCTTGCTCACTGCAGATGACCTTTAGAAGTGCCTTCCAACCCAAGGCATTCTATTCTATGATACTAAACATAAAGAAACCATACTAGCTCAGGAAGTCTCCAAATGGAAGGTATTTGGTAGAGTTCCAAAAGCAAATATTGTATCTGCCTGCTTACACACTTTTGTAGGCATCTACTTATGGCCAGTGGAGACAGGGTACTAGGTATAACACACTTCTGATGTGATTACCTATATCCTTCATACTTTATATTCTTAACATTTTTAGTTCAGTTAAAAAATAAATCTCCTTTCAAGCTTTCTCACAAGCACTAAAATCAGAAATTAATTTTATTTTTATTATAGCTCAGAGCAGGTGGGTTCTTTTCAAATTTAAATTTCTAACCCATATAACCAAACAGAAATCTGTTCAACCAATAAGTCTTTATGTGTTGTCACCTAAAATCACTGACATTATCATCTGCAAAAAGCTTTATAATCCCTATTAGCTAAAAAGGACCAAGCAAGGCATTTGTTCACTTGAATTAATGGACTGAAGGGTGTACTTGTTTCTCCCAGCTCTGCAGTAATATAGAAAAAAAAGATCTATTTTAAATACAGGTTGGAAAGGAAGAATATTAGAGGTATTGTAAGATTTCAAAGAGGCCATTTAAATATATGTATTTTCAATATTGCAACTTACTGTTAAGTAAAATTGATTGAAAAGCAGTATCAAAATGATGTTAAGATTAATACTTTGTCAGTAGGATTATGCTCCTACTTATTATATAACCATGAACGGAAAGTTGCAATATTCAAAACATAGTACTTAGCAAAATAATAATAAACCAGAAATCAGAGGGAATGTAAAGGAACTTTACCTGAACATCTGGTTTTTCTCCCTTGCCTGTCAGACCATCTGGTTTTTGCCTTTCAATAATTTTAAGTGTAGCTGAGGTCTAAAATAGCCGAATTTTTACAAAACAAGTTAAATCCTAATCACATTCACAGTTAAGGAAGGAAAATATTTCCAAACCAATTTTGACCCACTATGTTCTTACTGCCTTGAAGTACTTTAAGCACATATTATACTGAAGACTTGTTGATTTGGGGAACTGAACGCATGCCCAAACCCCTTAGTGGACAAACAGAGAATATGTAATTTCAATCTGTGTATTTTTGGTCATACTGCCTGTAATCCCAAATTTTCACTGAAGCAGCATTATATTTCTAACATCATTTTCTAAATGAGAATCAAACCAAAAAAAATTATGGTCCCTTAGTCATACTTTTGAATGATCAAATCATTAATTATAACAGGAACTACTTTAACAAAAAAAAAAAAATTAATACAGCATGGAAATCTCTGCCTTCTCTGGAAGTCCATATTAATGGACATACTGAAAAACAACCCTGGTTGTTACCCTTTGTATTGCGTTTATAGGAATCTGAGCAGAATTAAATCAGTTGATTCTCCTGTTCCTTAGCTCACAGGGTTTCCTCCTCATCCAGCACTTGCTGGCTCATCCAGCTTTCTTTACTAGAACTACCTCTCAGATGGACAGCTATACCATGGACAGAAAACCAGAAAATGCAGAAGGTTTAGGGCTCCTGTGGCTGCTGCGCACACTTGGGTGTCCAGTGTAAGTGAAGTGAATTTTCTCAGCCCCTTTAAACAAATCCATCAGAAATACGTATTAAGCATATGATAATTATGATACATGATGTATGGGCTACACCACATCAGTGAAGACTTTTTGGGGCTCCCTAAACAAGGCTCAAGTTTTGGATTATTAGATTACATGACATTATGTTACATTACACAATATTTTATAGTCTGCGTGAAAATATCTTGTGCTTGCATGAAAAAAATTCTGGCACTGAAAAGAAGCATGTCTCACTGCTTGTAAGACAATGGTTTCTACTGGGCTTCCATGTATACAGTGCACTGGGCAAGTATTCCTGACCCGGTCATAAAAAAGGCAGCTATAATTAAAGCAGAGCCTTTTCAGAGTGTTAAGAGTAAAAATGGAATAGGACCTGCACAGATTTACTTTAAGGCAAGAAATTTTTGCCCTCAAGGAGCTCTAGTACTAAAGTATAACGTATCACCTGTCTGAGCAGATGTGATTCCATGAAACACCCAGACCTATGCTATGATTGCCTTCACTGGTTTTTAAATTTATATGAATATAGAGTGCCAATATATACAATTATTATCCACGGCACTGCTTTTTGCAGGTACAGTTTACTCCAGGCCTACCCCAACTAAAACGAGCCGTTGTTGCACAAGCAGCTTTCCAGCTGTACCTACCTATAATTGTGGCATTTTTCTCCCAATCACAAGTCAGACTCTAGTTTGTTAGTAAAAGTTTGTGGTAAAAATCTGGCCCCAGATGAATGGCCCTTTTAAAGATCTGCTATTGCTCTTCTTCACCTGATTCTCAGACCGATTTCTGAATACCATCAGCAAGTGCCTGGGGATTGATTTGTGGAGTTCAAATCCCAAACTAACATTTTTTTCAGATTGAAAACAAAACAAAAAGAGCAAATAACGATATAGCATAAATAATCTCACATGAATTCTCAAGTTTGTGAAATCTTTAATTTATTTTAGAGCTATCTTTTAGAATTGACTATATCTTTATGGATCCAGACAAGACAAACAGAATCACTCAGAAGACACAAGTGTTTTGTAAAAAACAGAAAAGCACAATAATAAAAGACCTAAATAAAAGAAATGGTTTCTCAGAAGCATCTCTCTTCTGCTTCTGCCACAGGCTTAGGGAGGGATTCAAATCAAACCTCAAAACATCTGGAATTTTATAAAATTTCATTAAAAAAATCCATTCTATGATTATGTTTTTTACTGTGAGCTATAGGCAAGCACAAACATAATGAGAAAGAAAAGGCCTATAAAGGCATTATATGCATTCTCTGCAATTAAGACAGTGTCACTGGAATATAGTGTTGTCACAGGGTAACAATAGACTGTAATATATTTACTTCTGAACGTATGGAAAATGCTAGCCTATGGGTAAATCCATCTAGCTCAACACTTCCGGGCAGACTCTAGAACAGTGAAATTTTAATACAGCTGAAACAGTCGGGACTGAATGTAAGCTCACTTCTTTGTTACAATGAACTGATAAAGGGAGGGCATATACATGCAGATTTTAAACTTAGATAAAAGCAACAATCAAAGTCATAGAAGAACACAACCTGAAGGGACCAGATGAGCCACTGAGTATTTTGCAACCAACAGTCAACCATGATTAGGTTGACTGCCATGTTCATATCAGCAATGTAAAAGGTACATGTCTATATCTAACTACTCAGCTAGGCTCTGCTTATAGCTCAGGAAGAAGGACAATTAAGTCCCTGGGAAATTCATTTCATCTAAACAGGTGTGATGGTTTCTGCTTTAAACATGCTTCTCTCTGCACAGACTACAAAAGAATCCCTCTACAACTACTTTAAATTGGCTATTAAACATTCAGAGAACTAAAGACAGGGAGATTATTCTGAGGATTATTATATTGCTCTCAAAAGATTCTGAAATCATGAGAGCAAATTTTTACTGAAAATATAATGCACTAACTACCTTGAGTGTCTGTGGCAAAATCCTAGTCCCTAATGCCCCATTTAAGTAACATGCCAGTCCATATATCTCACTTCAAATAATGTTTTATGCATGTTTAAGTGCTTTTCTAGGCAGCTGAACACAGACGCTCCTCTTGCTAGCATGTTCAGTAATAAAATAATATTTTATTTCCTACTTTCTTTCTCTAGCAGTTCCCAGTTTCATTGTTAATGCAAAGATATTAACAGTTATCATGGGCATCTCCTGGGCTTTTCCCTGGTTTCATGCTGGAAATTTAGTTTAAGCAATTCTTTCAGATTTCTCACAGCAGCAATGAACCACGTAAGAGAATCTGCTGCCCACTGTGCAGACACGTGGAAACAGTGCTAATTGCAACCTTTCACCCCAGTCAGCTATGACAGGGATTCAATGACAGTCATTCCTGAGTATCACTCTAAGCTAGTAATTTCACATTATTCTGGAATTAAGAGCTTTTTCGGAATAAGAAATACCAGAAATCCTTACAGTTGCCTTCACAGGTTCATCCAGTTTGTAGTATCAACTTTTATGTACTACATAATTTGCAGCAGTAGAATTTAACTTCTGATTTTACCATAACAAAGTATCTTATCCCTTATCTTATACATTTAATTCAAATATGTGCTGTGTACTCATTCTGAGCTGGCTGACTAGTTTGTCTTTAAAAGAAAAAATGAGAAATATGAAAAAGAGGAATTGCTACTTAAGGTGGGTGTCACTACTGCTGATAATTTGGTTCTGTTCCTTTCAACTGAAACATTAAACTAGCATAGCAGTCTTGGGACTAATGGATGGGCGAGCAAGCACCAGAAAACTGCTTCAGGTTTCTCAGTGAAGGGCATTTTGACTATCCTTGGGAACAATGAAACTCACAGTTGATACACAGGCCAAAAAATTATTTAAAAAAGAAATAAACTGTAGTGATCTTTCAATTTTTACCTCTTAGAACTTTTTTAAAAGACGCTTTGGTAATGGATTTGGTAGATGAATGAAGTCATAAAAGACTGACGTGATGCATTAACATATACTAAGAAAGCATAATGATTTCTAAGTTGAGGCACACATTTTTCTTACCTGTAAGATCTCTGTGAGGTATATGTGGCACTCATCATTAGCTCTGTGGTAAGCCTACAGTTAAAATAAGGGATATAGGCTACCATTAAGCAAAATATTTTAAAGGTTGAGTCATACAGGAAGAAAAAAATATACAGCAGTAGAGTTTTTTTACCGGTGGCATATTTTGTGCAACTATTCCACACACACTGTCCATTTGTCAGACAAAGACAATAGAGTGGCTTTTACAGATTACAGGCATACAGTGATTACAAACCTTTGGTTCTTGTTGCAGTCTCAGTTCACAGTCTTTTAGCTGATTGTGGAGACTCTTCTTCTTCTAGCTGTTTCAGAACCTCCTTTAAGGATCTCTGTGGTTATAGTAAATAAAACAATGGTTTACAAATATTTCCATTCCATGGAAAGATGTCATCACCAGAGTCTTTATTCTTCAAGGATTATAATGTTTATTATTCTTGTGCACTTTTTGTTTACATGATGCCAGCTGGCACAATGCAGAGACAAAAGCAGTTAAGCTTATGCTACAATTATCAGTTACACGTTACACATTTCCATTGTGTTAAAATCATACAGATACAGTTTTCCACACTGCTGCTCCTTGATGGATTAGCAAAGTCACCTTGTGGTGACTAGCCAGAAATTGCTCCTTACTTCTAACCAAAGTTCAATCTGATGGGTCCTTTTTAGAAGAAGATTTTGGATCTCACCTGCACATCCATTTTCAAACCACTTGGCAAGAGAGCTGCTGGACGGGGGTTGGACTTGAAGATCTCCAAGGTCCCTTCCAACCCCTAAAACCCTGTGATACCCTATGACTGGCTGAAGAGGCACATGGGATGTCAAAGGTAACTCATAACAATTTGGGTAGAAAGTAATATATTTGTGGGGACATGATCTGTCTTAGATGTATAGCCACCTACCTTGTCTACAGTTGGGATGAGCTAGGGTAACAGTGGTAGAGTCCATTTTTGGTTACTGGCACCGGCCAGGTCTTTCCTTGCTGCCCAGTGGAAGGAGAAAGCACACCCAAGCATTCCACCCTCCTTTTTTAACAGAGGGAACTGCTTCTTATAACTGCTTTTGTAAATTGATCCACTCCATCCAGCAGAGGCATTCTTTCTGTGAGGCTCTAATAGGAGATGGCCTTTTTAATTCCTTGGTTTAGATTATTCAAGGTCAGTTTGTATCTGCTTGTTCTTGTATTGATTTTTTTTTTTTAAGATAACTGTTCTTATTCCTCCTAGTGTTTGCCCCCAGCATTTATAGACAATGGGAACATACTTTTTCAACATTCATTTCCCAAGCATAAATAAACCAAGCTTTTAAAAATGGTCTTTTACACTGTAGGCCGCCCTTTTAATCATCATAGTAACTCTTGTACACCAGGCTAGAGCTCCAGCTTCTTACAGTTGGAGAACAGAACTGTTCTAGACTGTGCAGTACTCCAGAAGCCACCTCACCACCTTCAACAATGTCAGTAATACTTCTTTACAGAGAAATTTTAGGGACATTTTCACATGTGGCAGATATGACACGTGGGTTACAGGAGATACACGTCCTTCTGAGGCATCAGTGGGCTGCTCTGCACTAAAACATCTGCAAGTTTACACAACTGAAGATGTCTGCTTAGATAAATCTAGATACAACTCTTTATACTCAGCTGACTATTAATGAGACCAGTGCTGCCTGCAGTAGGAATTAAAGATCTAGCCAAGAGGTAGACATTTACATATAAACCCCAAATTATTGGTGTCCTAATATTTAATGAGTCATATTGTTTCAATATGTATTGCAATATTATTTCCCAGTATTAGTGTGAATAAAATTTGTTTTCATATCCATCCTCAAGATGAATTAATCCAAACAGACGATGAAGAAAAATGAAAAAACATTAATGTAGAAGTGTCTCACATCTGCTACATACCACATTTAGCTCTGTTTTAATCTTTTATGCCAAGTGCATACCTTTAATACTTGATACCCCATGACGTTTTCATTAACAATGTTCTTACATTGCAGGCTACTCAGGTTCTCCCATTTTTCTGCTTAGGACCCCTGTGTAATGTTAAGTATCTGTTTCAGAACTTTTGCTTCCTTTTATCTATAACTCAGACATATCCCTAGTCAGAACAGCTGAATCCTTCCACTTTCTGTACTGACTACCTAACCATTGCCTTAATAACCAGTTATTTCTTGTCACCAGCACAATGCTTTGCTATACCTTTATTTACCAGATTGTCCCTGCAAACATGGAAAGGAGGATAATAGGACTCTCTCCAAATACTCTCCCCTTCTTTTTTCATGGAAATTTTTTCCTATTTACCATGCATACCTCTGATCCAGAAGGGGAGTATCCTTGTATGGCCTATTTCTCAGAGAGTTTATGAATTCTTGCTAACAGTTAAAAAAAGCTGAAACCTGATTTAAACCTTAAGGGATCAATACTGAGTTTGGTCCTGTTTAACGTCTTCATTAATGATCTGGATGATGGAGCAAAGTGTCCCTTCAAGCAGCTTACAGATGACAACAAACTGGTAGGAGTGGCTGATATGCCAGAGGGTTGTGCTGCCATCCAGAGGGACCTCAACAGGCTGGAGAAATAGACAGACAGGAACCTCATGAAGTTAAACAAGAAGCAAAAAGTCCTGCACCTGAGGAGGAACAAGCCCATGAACTGATATATGCTGGAGGCTGTCCAGCTGGAAGGTGGCATAGTAGAAAGGGACTTGGGGGTCCTATGGACCTATGAGTCAGCAATGTGCCCTTGTTGCAAAGGTCAGTTGTATCCTGGGCTATGTTAGGCAAAGCACTGCCAGCAGGTGGAGGGAGGTGATCTTTCCCCTCTGGTCAGCACTGGTGAGGCCACACCAGTAGTGCTGTGTCCAGTTATGGGCTCCCCAGTACAAGAGAGACAAGGACATACTGGAGAGAGTTCAACGAAGGGCCACAAGGATGTTTAAGGGACTGGATCACCTCTCCTGCAAGGAAAGGTTAAGAGAGCTGGGACTGTTCAGCATGGAGAAGAGAGGGCTGAGGGGGGATCTTATCAATGTATATGATTACCTGGAGGGAGGGAGCAAAGAGGATGGAGCCAGGCTCTTTTCAGTGGTGCCCAGTGTCAGGACATGAGGCAACAGGCACAAACTGAAACACAGGAGGTTCCCTCGGAACGTAAGGAAGTAATTTTTTACTGTGAGAGTGACAGCACTGGAATAGGTTGCGCAGGGAGGTTGTGGATACTTCACCACCGGATGTGTTCAAGACCTGGATGGATGGGGCTTTGAGCAACCTGGCTTTGAGCAACCTGGCCCTAGTGGGAGGTGTCCCTGCCCATGGCAGGGGGGTTGGAACGAGATGATATTTAAGGTCCCTTACAACCCAAACCATTCTACCATTCTATATAATCCAGGGCAACTGGCTCTAGATGGCCCTGCCTGAGCAGGGTGGCTGGACAAGACAACCTCCAGAGGTCCCTTCTAACCTCAACAATTCTGTGATTCTGTGGTCTTTCTTTTATTGTTATAACTGTGCTTTCCATCTCTCAGTCAGTACCTTGGTCAGACCAGTTCAGCTTTCACTTTTTGGGGCACCATTCCAGCCTAGTACAGTCTTCTTTGGTCTTTACTCTAGAGTGAACTTGAAGATGCCATTTATCATTACACAAAAGATTATGTCATTCTTATAAGAGTGTTTTCATCTCAGGTCCATAATTTATATCTTTGACTTTTACACCATAAAGCCATTCTATCTTCTGGATGTGTAAAGTGATAGTCCTACCAATATGTTTCTAACAGATAGACACCAAAGATACGCATCTGCCTCTTACACCTGCCTGTTTGAAATCTCCAGTCTTCTCCCTTCTAGAACCTGCAGATCGCTCATCTTTTATACTTTTCAATAATTTTCTGTACAACACGGTACTTAAATGGCTCCAGTTTTTTTTCCCTCAAAAGCTTTTCTGACTCTTACTGAGCTTTCCCTAAGAATGATTTCCATTAAAGTCAAGATTTTGCAGAAGCATGGCAAAAGGCACAGTACTTTTAAAATCTGTTGCCGAGAGAAAACAACCCCTCCCACTGTTCAAAAAAAGAAGAGATGATACAGCAGAGCTGTATCTTTCAAGAATGTTTCACACATGACTGTACTGTTATTAACTTTATTCTGTTACAACAGACACACTGGAGACATGAAAAGAGTTGGGCTTTTTTATGTTTTTGCTAATTAAAGCAGAAGGATGTTGGATGCAGATGAAATCTTTGTCCTAATACAGTAGGCTCCTATAGTCAATACAGTCAATGTTCGCCAATTCAAGGAGAAAAAGCAAGCTGCAGATTAAAGAGAAGATCTGGCTAAATTCCACTAGGGTCATGTGCTATTTCATTACAACATCAGTGTCTGTACAGTATTAACCAAGAGAGACAGAGAAGGCCTCAGCATTGTCAAGCTATAAAAATTTTTTTTTTTTTTTGACTTCTTGACCTGACTGTGCTTTAAAGATTATAACCATATGATGGCATATTTTGTACAGCATATTTTGTACCACCTACAACATATATTTTGCCACCACAGTAAGCTTAAATATAGTAAATACAGAAGTTCATGCTGCTCTTCAGATCTGTTCTATGTAAATCCACAGACCACTATTTATTTCCTCACTAGGTTGTCCATCAGTGTTACATAAGTCAACAAGACTTGGTGTTGCAGCTGTTACAACCAAGCAATTTTGGTCACCTCAGTGATGGTACTCATTTAATTTCCTTGAGTTCTTTCACCTACAAAGTAAACTACTTTTAGATCTTTTTTTCATTTAATCTTTTCAGAAGCATGGTCTATTTTTTGCTGCCAATGCAGCTGGTCCAGTGCAGATGTCTGGGCATTCTTTCAGCTCTGGAGTAAGGATACCCAAATGTGAGCAAATAAACAGGGCACTTCACAGCTTCTGATGAGTAAGCAGACAGAAAGAGGTTGGTAATTTGACTAAAGTATACAGTTACTATCCCTACCGTATCTGGATGCCTCATAGTTTGTAATGTACCTAGGCTTACAATTCTCCTGTGAAATAAGAAAGTTAGAAATTATTTCCAGTTTACGGATTTGGAAGTGAAGCCCAAAATCAAAAAGGGACTAGAGTCTAAATTGCACTTCAGGCAGAATTTAACATCTTAATGCTAATAAAGCAATCTGTGCAATGTATTACATCCTTCACAATTGGTTTTGTCATATAACTTAGGCAGGCATCTGAGCTGTTGCTATTGTGGTTGCCCATAAGCACAAGCTTAATGAAACTGCTTACTTTGCTGCTGAAAGCCTTTATAGAGTCTCAAAGCAAAGCTTCCTGGTAGTCACCTCCCTACTAGGGCACAACCTGAGAAGCGTTCTCCACCCATATTACATGAGAAAGGAATCCTCTTCTGTTTAACAGCTCAAAATTAACCTACAAAGAAATGAGTTACACTGTAGTCCTCTGCCACCCTAAGAGCTCGAACATAGGATCTCACACACACTGAGAGTGCCATTGCCATCATTCTTAACTAGCACTGAGACAATTTTTGAAGCCAGGGCACCAATCAGTCAGAAATACAAAATTTACATGGATGGAGAAGGAACAAGTGAGAAAAGCTGCAAGGTCATGTCTACCGCTGGAAAAGAGACAGGATTTAAGACAGATTCTTGTGTGTTTCTTACCAACTTCCCATTGGTTTTCCATCTCTATTATGCACTCTGTTGTGAATAGCGGCCTTTTTCCCAGTTAATACCTTGGAAACCTAGACAGCTAACTCAGCCTTCTGACTTCTTTTCCTGGGTTCATGCACCTAAGTAACGATGTGGAGCTCGGTATAGCAATACTGAAGTTCTTACAGGCGTCTAGCAAGCCAGATATTCCTCATCAACTAGAAAACATCTCCAAGTCCTCAGACACTATAAAATGCAATTTCAAAAATAGACACAAGAAAATTTTAAATGTTGTAAAACTTCAAAGAGGTTCTGGAGACCTAGTTTAGCCAGGACTGGTTGTAAGGTACCTCTCACCCCTACTTTCAAGGCAGTAATTGAAGAACTAGCCAAGAACTTACAGTAAGGAAATATTTAGCTGCTTCACAGTAATACAAATCAAGAAATGAGAAACACCAGCACATAAGGGCTCAACTTGCCTTTCCTGACTTCTGTGGGAAGTAAGCAGAAAGAAACCTCACTGAAACAGATTCAACTCTTGATGCTCATGGTTATATGATCAGCCTACTGGTTAATACAGTAAAACACCACAAAAGCAAAAGCTCACAGAAAACAGAGTTCAAAGCATACAGTAAGACAGACTTGCAGCGGAGTTCCTGGGGTGCAGAAAAGCCTCAATACAAAACCAGGACCAGTGAGAGATCGAGCAAACAGGAGCCTCCCAGATATGCAGCACTCCCCCAGAAGGAGAAATTGCCAACAAAACTCCAGGATGAGCCAGTAAGATAAATTCTGAAAAAGCTTTTTAGAAGTGGTTTAATGGAATATTGAAATATTTTTTAAGTTAGATTTATTACAGGTTCTTCTACTAAGCCTTGAATAGCTGGACAATGTATTCCTGAAAAGGAGACATAAGCTGACTAAGGGATTTAACCTGAATTTAAGATCCTTAGTTTTCAATAAGTCATCCATGTCACACCACTCTAAGCTAGCTGGTAAGCTAAAAGACAGGCTGAGATTTTAAATGAATACTTTTTTTTATGTAAGGGAATTTTGCAGAGCTTAGCAAGATTCACTCTCAGAGCAATGATACATTGTCTTGTGTCCAATAGTGACCAAAGCCCAGAGTTTCACAGAGGGAACACCAATTCTCCTGTTCTGCTATTTTTTCCCCACACAATTTCCTTTTCATTCAAATGTAGTTACATATTTGGCTTAACATTTGCCAGAAAATGAAATTATGCAGAATGATACTGCAGCTGGATTTTAAGGCCACCCACATAAGTTGCTCTCATTCTGGAATTTTCTTTGCCCTACTACCAGTGGAAACAGAGGTAACAATTTCTATCAATCATTTAGTCTAGAGAAGAGCAGACTTAGTCTAGAGAAGAGCAGACTTAGTCTAGAGAAGAGAAGACTGAGAGGAGACCTTATTGCTCTCTACAGCTACCTAAATGGAGGTTGTAG
>JAAGNO010022336.1:0-22256 GCA_033439905.1 Ceryle rudis
ACAAACGAAAAAAATTAAAAAAAAAATAAAAAAAATAAAAAAAAAAATCCTAACAATATATGTCCATGGAGCAACTTCATAAACATACCAAGTAAACAGCTCTGCTAGGAATGTCCCTTTATGGTGCAAACACATTTAATTAATCTTACGTCAGATGGAAAAATGCAAATGTGTAATATACAAAAAGCTTATTTTAAAATTATTAGGCCAGGTTTTAATTGCTGATAACCTCAGGTCAGATATACAATAGACCAGGCCTCTGTGAAGCAGTAAACTTGGCATCGGTTCTCTACATTCAGGCATAGTCTGATCAGATTTTGTTTTGCAAAGGTCATTTAATTAGTAGTATCAGTAACTCTTACTACCTTAACATTATCTTCCTTTAGCTAACGACATCATTTTGCATGTGCTAAGTAAAACAGGAATTAACAAAATCGCAATGGCTTACTCAAATGATAAATAACAGGCCATTTTAAGGAAGAAATCTCCTAGGGAGTGCGGAAAAACCTGCAGCTGAAAGCAAGTCAGTCAGGATGTGTAACTCTGCACAGGCATAAACAGGAAACAGAGCAGCTTGCTTTTGGATTGACAATCTGGCTCCAAAAGGCTCATCTACAGCGGGCACACTGCTTGACCTCTATCAAACATGAGAGCCATAGTTTTGTAAGAGTTTTCTGTCTTGATACCTCTTAGGGCTCCCTTATGTAAAGTAAAATCTTTCTTTCTCTATCATTCTGCCTGGTTAAGAAAGACCTTGTTTAATAAAATACTTAAAATTAATGATGTTACCTTTAATGTAAAACATTTCCTCATGCATCCACTTCCTACAGTTTTGGCAATAAACCCCTGGAATGGAAACATGAGAGGTTAATTATTTTGTAATGCAGAATAATATAAGGTTCTTTTATTGTCACATTCCAACATAACATAGGAACTAGCTTGACCATCTAGAAAAGAAGTCTCAAATGTTATACCCGCCCGTGTCACAAGGGTTTAATACTACTCCTATATATTTAATATATTTCTGATGCACTGAACCTGTAAGGATTAAAAACATTGTGTAAGTTCATTGTGCAAAACCTTACCATGGTGTTTCTAGAGCACATGTCCTGCAAACAGTGTTCACCATAATGCCAGGAGACAACCTCTGTGCAGAACAGTGCTGTATACCTGCCAGGTTCAAGGATTCAGTGCACAGGAAAATGACAGAAAGACTCAGGACAATAAGGTGATTCATAGACCTTTCATAACAGAGATGTATCAGACCCCTTCCATTATATTCCACAGGTAAAGATGCCTGCAAAGAATCATTTTATATCTGAAAATGATGTGGGCATTGAAGAACTCAAAGGAAATTACCAGCAGTAACTTTATTCCTGAGGATGTTTGCCAAGCCAAGGATTTGGTCTTTGTACAACAGACGCAGAAGTAGGGAAAGGAGATTTAGACATGCAACAACAACAACAACAACAACAACAACAGAACAGCATGAAAAACCTGGGAGTTTGTTCTAGTTCTTTGCAACATATTAGAAAATTAAAAATAAAAATGCTCCCAAACAAGATTTTCAAATAAACAGCCTAAAGTTAATTTTTTTTTTTAAAGCTCAGAATTAAATGGAACTGAGTTGAAAAACTTATACATACCAGATTTGGATCTGGGAACCTCGTGTTCAACGCTTGTGAAAACAGGCATTGGTCTTGTATCCAACATAATGTTCATCGGCTAGAACACACCATGCATTATTTAGCATATCACCTTCATAACTAATAGTGAAACCAGATAATAACATTTAACTTTTTTATCTTACACTATGGTTACATATTGTTGTCAGAAAGGTAATGGGCTCTTACATTTTATTACAAGTACCTCTGTTTTAGAATTTTTTAAAAATACCAAGCAATCTTGAGACAGCTTCAATTGTTCATTCAGACATTTAGAGGCAGTTAAAATCACACTTACAAAATAACAAATCACATCATATTTCTCATATTTTGTTGTAATTAACAGGCCTAGAGAGTAAAAACTACTATTTGTAAACAAGCAAAAAAAATTTGTGTATTATGTATTATAAAATTGTCATACTTTTTTAATATTAATAGCTGATTAAAGACATCTCCTTAATTCAGGAATATAATTTCCCTAAGCACTTTGTAAATGAACTAACTTTGAGAATTACAGTACTTCTCCATGATATGAACATCTCAGAAAGAATATCACTAGCATACTCCATGTTCACAGTAGCCCTCTTGCAATGCAGAAGAATTCTATTCATCGAAAACCTCTAAGTGTGACAGGATTTCTGTCTCAGAGGAAACATGCATGTTTTTGTCCATTTTGTGAAAGTTAGTGCTATCACTAACAAACAGCTGAATGATATAGTGGGATAAATTGGTATTATAAACCAATAGTGAAAGCCAATATTATATTCTTGTGGTTTAAACACATTTTTCAAGTACTGGGGTTTTTTTCCATTTTATTATTTGTATCATGGTGACCAGTAACAGCTAGGTCTACAGGGCACAAAGGAAAAAAGTTGTTACCTGAAAAGGCTAACGGTCCCAACTCATCTTCTCTTAAGACCTTAACAATCTGATGTTTGTGGGGAGGAGGGAGGGCTGATTAGAATTCATTTTAAAACAAATCAAAAAAATAGTTGATTTGTATTTTACAAACAAATACTCTGTAGATGGATAAAAGCTTGCATTTGATCTTTCTTTCACTTGTATAGTTGAAAGAATATTATATCTCTCAATTCTTTAAATCAGTGCAATTGAGTATTTTTTTAGTGCTTCAAGCACTTTTGGTCATTCTTTCAAGAATGGTATACAATTAACCAGAAGCCATGCTTGCAAAATACAGCACTGTTTTGGAAAGACTTCCTCATTCAGTCTTCCTAAGAATTTCATTGCAGTTTCATAAGAAACAATAGACTGAGCTAAGCTTGTATTCCACCAATTAATTTATTTTACCAAATAGAAGCCACGAATTTAGACTTTCAGTAAAGTGGACACCAGGAACAAGGGTCAGAGGAAGGAGATGTAAAACGCCCATTTGTCACACAGTTTAATCACTAATAAGACAGCAGTAGATACCTCAGAGTCTTTCAGGGAAGAAAGCAAACTATGCCACGTATAAACATCCCCATCAGATGGCCAGTGAGCACCAGTGTCACTCTCTGCTAAGGCAGCCAGGCAGTCCGGCAGCGACCAGCTACGTGCCCAAGAAGAGCTGGCACAGCACACAGTACATGCTCGACGAATGTCTGATGGGGGAGGTGCTGGAAGGAGGCTGCACTGGGGGAAAAGCAAGGGGAAATTAGATGGGACAATCAATTATGATACTTGAAAGCATGTGATTAGCATACAATGACCAATTTCCTATTTAAAAAAAAAAAAGTTCAGTGACATGTATTTAAGGCATATTCAGAATGTTATTTTAACACATAAGCAACAATAGTTTAGAAATCCCCAATATGAACTGAGGATGAAGCTAAGCACCCCAGCAGTGACACAATATAAACTTCAGCACATGAAATACTGGAAGTTGATGTAAACAGCTTTTAATAGCAGTGAACATTTGTTCGCTTTGTTTAGACCATCTGGATGTTCCATTGTGTTCAGTTCAACACTGACTGCCATCGGGTGACAGTTGATATATGTTAAGTACAAGCAAAGTGCCTCAGCCCACTCCAGGGACCCCAAGGAGAACTTTTCAGTGTTTTGTGGAATATGCTGTCAGACCGCAGCACAGTTGCCTGCATCCGTAATGGCTCTGGGCCAAAGTCCTCCAGGTTTTTTTGTTTTGGTTTGGTTTTTGGGGTTTCTTTTTGTTTTGTTTTGTTTTTCCTAAAATCAAAGCAGAGCTTTGCTTTTACTGTTTGAAAGGTTAGGAAAACTATGCCAAAGTTCTTCCAGGCAGCTTGGAGACCATCAGCTGACAGGAATGATTTTCAATATGGAGCAAAGAATAAAGAGAACCACTAATCCTGAGAGACTCCAGGTTTCACTCATTTTGCATGCAATGTGGCTAACAGCCATTTGAATGTAACAAAAAGTTACTAATAAACACAATGATGTAGTTGTTCTGAGGGGAGGAAATTAACAGTTAGAAGCACAGAGTTTTTTTTTTTATTTTCCATGCCTATCCAATAATGTACTACATTATATGTCATCTGCATTTTGGATAGTTGGTGATGCATTTCCTCTGCAGGTGACCAGAGCTGTCTTTAAGGCACATTGTCCATTTCATGTTTAATCACCAATTGTGACATGTTTTGGCTCCTGAAATTAAAGGAACTTTAAAAGGAGAATCATTTAAATCACTGCTACAATTCAGCATCTTCACATAACCACCGCTTCAGTTCAGCTTTATACAATTATTAGTTTTGGAAAGCAGAAAAGGCAGGAATTTGAAAGCAAACAATCTTGGATGCATTCACATCAAAAAAAGTCTTTTCAATTTTAGGTTACAAAAATGAAACAGTTTTGCTCAGCCTTCCCTTAGAATGTTGAACATTTGTCTTTCAGTTATAACTGTTTGATTAAATAATCCTTTTTGTCACTGGCCTTTTACTGCAAAGTTTAGTTCTTACAAGTTTGACTCTTATGAGCTGTTGCAGCAACCCATTTATCCACCATAAAGGTAGCACACAAGCAGCAACACTCCAAGGTTTCTCACGTAATACCTCAGCTCTGACAGGGGCTGCAAGTACATATTAGTTTCCATTCCACTTTGTTTAACAGCCTCTCATGAAGGCTATTCCAAAGGGTATTGGGCAATACTGTTACAGAGGTATCCACGTTAAACCATCCTGTGAGAATCAATCTTGTTTCATCCCCTTTGAAGCTACCAAGCAAACATTATGCGCATGGCAATTTCAGTCACTGTTTGGAAATAATCCCTTTTTTCCTTTTCTTCACTTTAACCCAAAAGAAATTTAGAATCATAGAAAGGTAGGGGTTGGAAGGGACCTCTGGAGATCATTGAATCCAACCCCCCTGCCAGTGCAGGAACACCCAGGGCAGGCCACATGGGAACAGATCCAGGTGGGTCCAGGAATAGAAATACCTTATTCTAAAAAGATTACAGAGAGATTCCAAATTATATTTGAAGTCTATGGAGAGCTTTCTTGCAAGTTATATGCATTTGAATGAATGTCATCCTTTTTAAATGCAATGCAAAGAAGCAACGTCTCTGAGTGAAGTCAGCAAGTAGTAAATTCATTGATTTAAAGAATGCTTTATATAACTTCAAAAATATCCACATTTTACATAATCAGGCCAAAAAATAAAGGTGATCAACACATTCTGCATTCAAGCTCAAGAAAACACGGTCACATCACAACATTCAAACACAGACCACTATTACTGTAAAGGAGTCACTGCTCTGGCTGGAGTTAATATCTAGCTCATTTATATTGCTCACCTAAATCAATGGGACAACTCGAGTTACTCAGCTAGATTTCTTCTGGAAGACAATAATATATCTACATTTCCTATATGTGGATAACTTCTAAACCTTCTATTCCATTGATGTAAATCTATTGTAAATTAATAAATCATGAAATAATTTGTTCCTTCAAAACCAATATTATCAATCATTTTCATGCTTTTTTATACCATCATGTAGTTAAAGATAAGAAAAATGCAGATGTTATTAAAATGTCTTATCTAAAAAACTGTAAACTTTCTGCTTTGTTTATGAAAGAATGCAGTGGATATCCCAAGTTCATAAGCATTCACACACAAACCAACTACATACCTAATTTTTTGCATTCATGTAGCAATGTAATATTTCAAAAGAAATTTAATTTAAATAGATGCAGTAGAAGTTATTCAATAGCTGATAAATGGATGTACTGTAAAATGTAATGTCACCTAGTTAAAAAAGAAAAGAGAGAAGATGCTAATTTTGCTGATGAAGATATTGTTTTTCCCCTCTTGTGCCCTATTCATTATGCAAGGCTGCAGAATATGAAGTGTAGTGTGTGATCCGGGCGATCTAATGATCTCCCACACCTGCTCATCTGGTACAATTTTAATTAACACTCCAAGGAGGTTTGTCAAGAGTAATCAAAAACATTGTCGCTTATAAAGCTGTGGCAAGAAATCAATAGTTTTCATCAGAAAAGGTAAGGTCTGGCATAACTGAACCATTTAATTGCTTCATTCCAATAAACAAAAACCGCACATTTTAATGATTTGATTTTGGAGATCAATATCTAACCACATATTGCATTAAACAGCAACATGTGGTGGGATATTCACAGTCATTTCAATTCAGAATGAAGCATCCCTCTCTTTTTATTTCATCTCAAATGGCAATAGGTTGCTAGCCTATGCAGTGCTATGATTTATATCAAATGAGTGACCTCTAGGGCCGTAAGACTAGAACGGGTGACTAGTTCTCAATGGTAAGCTACTGGCACTTGACAAAGTGCCTGAAGCAGAATGAATTTACTTCTCTTTTCCTCAATCATCAACAGGCTCTGCCCTGACCCCCATACTGACTCCTATAACAAGATCTCCTGTCTCTGACTGAAAAATTTACTGTCATGTCTACTTTTCATTGAGCTCAAGTGAGTACTTCTGTCACCTTCACTGAACTGAGTCTGTAAAAGATTTAACTAAACTCCAGTCACAGTTTAAAAACTAAGCAAGAACAACTCATATAAAAAAAAAAATACCACTCATGTTTCTTAAAAGTCTGGGAGCTATGCCCTTTTACTATTGTTTTGCTTATTTAGGTGTTTGTCATTAAACTGTTAGGAGCTACCGCTCCACAAAGAAATGAATGAAAGAAATGGAAGACTCATGGTATAATACAGATATCATAACACTAGTAAAATCTGTGAGTACTAGAATGCTCCCCTCCTGGATACACATGTAGCCAAAGTTTAAATGTTTGTGAACTATGAAAGATTCAACAACATGAAATTTTACACATGAAGAAATATTAACTATAAATCACACAGCCATTTGAATGCATGATCTGATTTGTATAGAATTTACAGTATCATCATGCTCAAAATATGTATATAAACAAATGTTTGGGGTTTTTTTTTCTATTCAAAGGTTTTTAATTTTGAAGCGATACTTTAAAACACTTTTTCCACAAACTTGCAATGACAACTGTTGTCATAGAATATATGATACCTAGCTACATATAAAAGCATGTATGGCATACCTTAATAACTTTATTATTTTACTAACATTTTACCTTTATAAAGTAATAAAAATTAATATGCAAGAACCCTGTCTATCACCAATAAGGCAATTAAAAGAATGTCACTTGATGGTTTATTCCAACATCTCACTAAAGCCTTACACAAAATTTTCACTCCTCCTTTAATTTTCAATTCTTCTACCCTCCCTGCTTCACAGCTTCTGGCTATTGGCTTTTACAATCTGTCCCTAGAGAGCCAGGAGTTATTACCCCTGTCGATGGAAGAGAAAGGGATGTTATTCCCCTGTCACCCTCTCCAGCTCCAGCAGATTCCTAGCTCTGATCTATAGCCTTCATTGGAGAAAAGCGTCTGACATGCTGTTAGTTCTCAACCCTGTCAGATCCATCTACTCACGCCACTGACATTACTTACTGAAGTCAGTGTCACAGGAGTCAGACCAAAAATTTTAGAAGAAAACATGATATCCACTTCTATTTGAGTAAATATAAAAGAGAAACATCTACAGCAAAGCATGCAGGTATTCATGAGGCACTATGCGCCACATATACTTTGAATCTGAGCTTAGAAAGAGATGAAGTAGTATCTGAAATGATTCATGTTATAATAGAAATACTGCATGATCTAGGTAGCATCAGGTAAATCCAAAGGATACAGAACAGTTAATGAAATGGGCATCAGAAAATTTAACAATTCCTTCAAAACTGTTTTAACAAACTACTGCTTAATTTTTGGCTGCTATGTAGAACAGGCACCTTCAACAGCAGGCAAGATGAAGCATGAGATGGTTATGACTTGCTTTACTTCCATGCTGCCTGTCATCCTACAATACAAATCTATACACCAGCATTTTGCATGTATTATTTTGCAGGACCTCAACAGTAAATTAACCTTTAATTGTAAAGTATCAATAAAGCAATGGTGTAGATGGCTGGTTTAGTTCACCTTATACTCCATACTCTCAGCAAAAGGAACCGGTCTCCCCACCTCACACAGAGAAACCAAATAGTGTAGGGATTGGCTCTGATTTCTGCTACCTCCTCTAGTCAGATACTCCTCTCATCAGGCTACAGTCAAAAACATTGTGCTTTGTGTGACTGTCAAGCAAGGGGTGCTCCTTCACCTCACCATACACAGCTTTTGATCACATTGTCAGTAATTAGCAATACAGGCAAAACCAAGAAGTGGAAGTCCTGCGACAGCAGCACTCAACCCCTCTTTGAGCACGAGTGCCATCATGCCCCTCTCCTCACCAAGCTCCTGTTGTCAGAGCTTCTCTTCTACTCATTTGCTGCCTCCTCAACTTTAATTTTTTTCTCCTCTCCTTTATTTCTTTCAAGAAGGCTGTGAGAACAGCAGATTTACTTCCCCTTTATGATTTTTTACAGAGCAAGCTCCTCCTTTCCATATTTCAGCATAAGCAAGGAGGTTGAATGGGGAAGGTGTTGCTGTTTCCACTTCCCTTCTCTCCCTGTACTCCCCCTACTGTAATGTAGGAGCAACTGAGCTATTACTTAGAGGAGATAAGTGACTGTAGGTGGTGCAGTATGAGAGCTAGTGGACATTGTCCAGGTGGCCAAGGCAGCCAACAGCATCCGGGCTTATATCAGAAATAGTGTGGACAGTGGGACTAAGGAAGTGACAGTCTTCCTGTATTCAGCACTTGTGAGGCCACACACCACATACTGTGTTCAGTTTTGGGCCTCTCAGTACAAGAAGGACATTGAGGTGCTAGAGCACATCCAAAGAGCAGCAAAGCTGGTGAAGGGCCTAGTAAGTCCTGTGAGGAGTGACTGAGGGAACTGGTGTTACTTAGTCTGTAGAAAAGGTGGTTCAGGGGAGACTTCCTTGCTCTCTACAACTACTTGAAAAGAGTTTGTAGCAAGGTGGGGGTTTGTCTCTTTTTCTGGGTAACAAGTGATGGGACAAGAGGAAATGGCCTCAAGTTGCACCAGGGGAAGTTTAGGTTGGACATTAGGAAAAACTTCTTCACTGAAAGGGTTGTCAAGCACTGGAACAGAGTGCCCAGGGAAGTGGTTGAGTCACCATCCCTGGACGTTCTTAAAAGACATGCAGATGTGGCACTTAAGGACGCAGTTTACTGGTGGACTTGGCAGTGTTAGGCTGGACTCGATGACCTGAAATGTCTTTTCCAACCTAAATGACACTATGAATTACTTTTCCAGGTCCTAATTGGTTTTGACCAGAAAAAAAATCATCACATTATCCTTAGGAAATCAGGAAGTTCACTAAATATTCTACAAATTTACAGGTAAGAGCTAGAACATAGGCAGACTTCAAAATTCATGGTAGGCAAGGGGATGTCCCCTGCAGAACAGAACAGTAGGTAGCAGAACAGGATTTTGATCTCAAATGAGCTTGTTGGAATATAAATAATAAAAAGTTTTCACTTCCGGCGTCCCCCAAAACCCAAACACAAGATGTCTACAATTTCTCATTCAATATTAAAAAATCAGCTTTCAATCATGCTGGATCAGCTCTTGCCTGATCTTTTTTTAAACATTTCCACACTTGTTCTGATCCTAATTCTCGAGCAGAAACAGCAGCACCTACAGCTGCACACATATCCCTACTGTCAAGCAACAAGAACAGCCTGAAATCTCACAAGACAGACTAGTAAAGTTTTCCAGCTAATGAATGTTAGGGGTATTTTTATACAACTATATGCACTTCTTTCACTTTCCTGAAGTATGGAGCTATAACCAGAATCAGTTTTATTTGCCAAAGCCAGCAAACAACATCTTAAAACAACTTAAATAGGCACAACAGAAGTTTTAAAGCACAAGCAAATGGGACCTTACTATGAAGGAAAGGAGGCCAATAACACTATTACTTAAGATACTCTGTACAAGGATATAATAGTTTTTCCTTTTTAGCATGAGGAGAAATGAGAAGTTTAGTGCATTTAACTGGTAAACTAATAGAAATTACAAATTATGGAGAAAAAAAATCAAAGTACTCTGCTTATGCACAATGGTAGATGCTTTTTTTTTTTTTTCTTAGAGGCACTGAAGCCAGTCAGAAAGGACACAGATTTCTTTCTCATGGCCATTTCACTCAAATTAGTGCATTTTATTCTCCTGAAAGTGAATAACTTTTTTCTCACTGTAAAAGATTGTAACTGTAAAAGTTTATTATTAAATGCCTTCCTTTAACACAGGGATAATCCGTGAAGTTGTGACTACACATGTATGTTTGCACAAGAAATGTATTTCTGGAAGATTTTACACTCTAACTGGAACACATTCTGTATAGAAAACTGTATATGAATACATGAAAAATGTAGTATACAAAAGTGAAAATAACTATCTTAATTTTCCACAAGCAGCCTAGGGCAGACATCCTGGTCAGAGTTACTTTTAATACATAATATTGTACGGCTCAGACCTTCATGAGACAAAAAAAAATTAAGAGAAATATAAAATAAATAGGCAGATTTAGAAATTAAATTAATTGCAGGGTAGCCAGGCAACACAAATGCTAGAAGGTAACACAGTGTTTGAACACTTGCACTATTAGACTCTTATATTGTGCAGTTTATTATATTTGTTGCTTTCTGAATGTATAAAAACATATATGGACTGAGATGGAAGCTGTCACATGTTGCTCAATTCAAGAATTTCACTTTCAAGTCATAATAGCTTTGTATATCTTAAAGTGCCAGCTCTTCAAGTGAAGCAATTCTAAGAATTGCTTTGGCATTTCTTAAGTGAAAGCTGATTGATTGTATTTCTACCCTTCATAACAGTGCACCCACATTGGAAAAAGTGGGGGTGGAAGGTGTCTAACTTAACTGTGATTCAAAAATAATTAACACATGAAGAACAGTCCACATAGTTCTCATATCCTTTAGCGGACAACAAACTGCAGCAGGGACTTCATGATAGGAAAATGCTCTACCATAAATACCAACCACAAAACCCTTCCTACTATGAATTCTAAACAAACAAGCACATACTGTTAGAATACCACTGAAGCATTTAGATCCAAAATATGAGTCTTGCTTCGGTTTTGGTTTTACTTTTTAATTTGCATTCAGTCCAAATAGATGGCAATATAACAGCAGTAAGGAGATGCCAAGTATGAGGAATAAACATTGAAAAGGTTCCTAGTTTCGTGTATAAATCCCCCTAAACCTTGGAAAATCAACATGAAATGCATTTTAAATCATTGGGAATAGGTCCCAGAACTGCAGACCTCCAGTAAACTTATTTAATATTCTCTGGTCTATTCATTGATTCTTTAATAACAATTGAGAATAACTTTTTTCTTTCCTTTTTTCTTTTTTTAAATTATTCCTAAATTTGAATTATTATTCATAAGAAGCCTTGAGTGTCACCTCAGCACTTCTCAATAACAAGTTACAAAGGTGGAAAATTTCATGTTCAAGTTCCTGAATTGCATGGATAATCCCCTACTTGGGACAATAAACCAGATTCTCCTCTTTTGAACTAATAAAATCTTTTTTTTTTTTTTTTTTAAATAGACCTTTTGGTCTAACCCCTATGGGCATGCAACATCAGAAGATAAGATGCCCTCAAGGGTACCAAGGAAATAAAAGAACGAGGAAATAAAAGAACAAGGAAATAACCACAGCAGGAAGATGAAGAAGAAACAGGGGACTTTGGGACAACAGCATATAAGGCAAGGGACAACAATCATGTCACTGCTAAGAAAGCTGCAAAGAAAGCACTCAATGAATTAGGCAGCTTTGGTGTATCTTGAGGTACAGAATAAGAAAGCAAGATTTTTCACAGGCTTGAGCAGGACTGCAGAGATGAGAAGAGACCAAACTGGAAGAAATGGTATTAGTTAAGAAAACTAGTTACTAAAGCAAAACCAGGTATTTTATTGCAGGAATTTAAACAAGGAATATACACAGGAAGAAGCAACAAGATTTGTCTACCAGGATAAAGGAAGAAAGGCTCAAGAGTCAAGATCAATACTTTAGCAATCAGTATTGAGAAAAGTGATGTTAACAGTGACTGGGACTGACCTGGAGGTAATCAGAACATGGAGTGAAAAGCCAGAGAGATGTGAAAAGATTTCAGAGGGAACATGGATATCAGCATGAAAATACAGTTAAAGCTTTAAATGCAGAAGACAGTCACTGACAAAAATATAGACAGAAGCGCTGAGAATTTGGAAGAATTATGGCAGAGAAGACTGAACAGGAAACTGTAACAGTGAAAATGAAGGAAAATAGGCAATGAACAACCAAAAAGCACTGACTGAACCCTGGATGACCAACAATGAAAGTGGGAGAGAATACTGCTTTTCAAAAAAAAAAAAAAAAAAAGGCAGATTTTGCCTTAAAGAATCTGTTACTGACCTTATTCAAGGAAAATCTGATTGTGGTGAAGAGAGAAAGAATCTATTTACCATGAAAAAATTAGCAAGAAAAGAAGCACAATCAAGCACAGAAGAGACGAGTTTACATTTGAAAAGGGTAGGAAAGAAACGGGAAAAGTATCTGGAAGCATTCATAAGGTCAAGAGATTTTATTTATTCTTTTGGACAACAAGAAGTAGATTTGAAAGTGCGTGAAAGTTCCCATCCGTGTTTTATTCTCCTTGTAAATATTACCCTATATTACTTCAGCATAGCACTGGAAAGAACAAAATTATCTGAAACAGCAAAATCTCCCTCTGAACACTTCAACCACTCCACAGCAGGATACAAGGCAAACTTGAACTACCATTTTCAAAAGGCTGTAGAGCTCTAAATTTCTTCCATCTAGACAGTTTTCTTCCATCTGAGCTTAATTATCATCATCTCTAGGGCTTCACCCCTCATTTTAGTTCTTAATCATGAGCTAAAACATCTTTTGAACATTCTATGTTATAAACACATTACATCGCAAAATGAAAATTTCAGGCCTAATTAGTTAATTTCAACTACTGTAAACACCTACAAAATTATATTTCTTTCTCTTCTGCCATCACACGTTGGGGTGTCCTCGAGAAGAGGTTCCTAACCAACACCAGCTGTGCCCAGCTTCCATTAACATTACCATTCCAGCACATTAACACAATCTATAAAGAAGTGACAATTTAAAGCTCCCTTTTAAGAAACTATCAAGGTCATAAAATTAAAATCCCTTATTCTAAATCCATTCCTCATCAGCCTTTGCAAGTCACTAAATAAATAAATAAATAAATCACATGATCACAGCTGGAATTAAAATTGGGCCTTTTCCTTTAATCCAGAAATAACCACCATATGCTGCTATATCCTAGAAGCAACAAAGAACAGATGCATCTCCAGCTCGGCAACACATCAAATTGTCCCAAGTGTTTCTTTTTACATACATTTTTCTTTAAAAAAAACAAACAAACAAACCAACCACAAATAAAAATTGTCATTAATAGGTGGCAAAATTTGTTTCTTTCATGGATGCATGATGGGAACCTTACTTGTCCCTCAGAGAGTATCAAATACAACTATTTCTATCCTTTCCAGGTGCATAAAAGCAGAGAATTTGGTAACAGAAACTCCCAGCTTATTCTGTGAACATTCCCAAGAGACACTGGTTTCAAATATATCCTCCTTCTTCAAGGCCACAGGAAGAGTTTCACCCCATACCATTTCAGAAGCAGCTAACATAATTATTAGCTTGGTGGGTGGATAAGAGATAGAAGAGAGAGAGATGAAAGGGGTGGGAGGGTAGAAATTTGAGTTATTATCCGATATTCACCCGAATATGCAGTGGAATTTAGGGTAGATTATCAACAGGGCTGGGATGTCTCAAAATGAAGCATAACAGGCAGTGCAAGAGCTCACAAGCACTGCCCCATCCGTTACAACCACCGACACGCCTATGGAGAATGTAAATTTTGCTGGGGTGTACATCACCTACCTCTGCATCTTATGTGCTTTTAGACAACTCCACTCCAAGCACCATTCTGTAATCTGTAGGTGCAAAACCCCACTAGTGGTTTCACTGCATTCCAGTAACTATCAGAACAAAGCGGGTGATTCCACATGAAACATACAGCCCTTGAAAAGAAAGGGTCCTTCGTTCCTCTTGAGAAATATTTATTACCCTCAGATTACAAGGCCTCTGCGATATTACTCCATAAAAGCATAAAATTTGAGTGATAACTATTCTAATCACTGTAAAACACTGTTTAATGCTTCAACTTCTGTAGACAACGCTACTTTGGAAATATCCTTTATATTTGTTATTTTGGAGGACAGGAAATGGGAGAAGTTAATCTATTCCTTACAGTACGATTATTCTGAAGAAATTTTACAATGGTCTATCATGTTTATTACTCCTTGACCAAGCAAATAATACTTAGTACTTTACTTATATTTTCCCAGCACGAAAAAAAGAAAGTATAGGTTGAAGGTTAAATTTAACTTGTATGTGCATGTGAAGAGATATTACTATTGTCTCATAAAGAAGATACATAATTAAGGCTGTGCACTGCACGATCAGTTCCATCATTAGCAGAAGGGATTTCTGAAATCTATATTGATTTTTGCCTGTGAATCTGCATTAGCCTAATCCTCATATACAAGCACTATGAATCCACAGAAAATTGATTTTTTTCTCTTTCGTTCACAAAAATCTCACAGCTGAATTTTTTTGCAAGAAAACTAATGACAGGCCTAGGTGTTTTCAAACTATATGTATGTAAAAAATGTGCAAACTGTAGGGGAACTTTCTGCTGCAGAACCCCATCTGAATATACCGTCACTCCTTCCAGGCAAATTGTTTTGTTTCAGACTACTTACCACTAGATTAGCCCAATCCAGAAACTCTTTTCATATCCTCAGATTTCCAGCTCCAAACAACAGTGCTCACAGTCATTTGGCATGGATCAGTGTGGAATGCAATGCATCACTGGATCACAATTTATATCTGACAAAAAAAAAATGACAAAAAAAAGAAAAAGCTGTGAAGAGATTTGATAAAAAATAAATTATGATCATTAGCCTAACATACTCAGCTTTCAGAAAATGTAAAATCCAAATTATACAGATTAAAGACATCACTGGATTTGGGTTCAAAATTACATGCAAACCGAGAATGCAGTTTTGGTAAGAAAGGCAAAAGCTCCAGTCACAAATCTCATGTAACTTCACTGAGTTCCAGATTTGCCAGAAGACCTTAGCCTTCTTGTGGCTCAAAACTCCCAGTGTGATGCAAAGCCCATTGAACTAAGGAGAGATATTTTTCTACTATTTTGAATAGACTCTGGATCTAGGCCCTCACACTCTTGTGGTGTGTCACAGAGAGATCTGCTGGGTGGCACCTCCTCCTGCCCAAACTCAGCAGGCTCCTGCATGCTCCTGCACATTCACACCACAACTCCTGCATCAGCACCTTCATGCCCTATACAAATAAGTAAAACAACCAGCTCACACAATACATGTTCACAGATCACCACTAAAATAAACATGAAACATCAAATGGACAACAAGCAAATACTTTAAAATCAGTTTCTCTTTCAGAAATTAGGTTAATTCTTGAAAAATAATGGCAGGCTCAAAATGGCAGTGAAAACTGCCCTTTGACTAAAAAAGACACCAAAAACAATTGTAATGCTGAATTCCTAATGGCAACCTTTGCACCAAAGTCAGTTTTAAATCAGTGTCTTGGAAGTCAGAATTTTTTACTTGAAACAAAATTGCCTTGGACCCAAAATTTTCAGTTTAGAATACCTATCTCAGTACATATGCATTCCTTTCCCCGTCCTGTCCCTCCACTGTTTGTTAGGGTTTTTTTGTTTCTTCTGGTTTGTATTGAATAAACAGAAGCTGACCTGTAACTACAGAGTACCCAACACATCTGTTAAAGGCTTGACAAAGAAGGGAAGTCAGATGCTGTGATAGAAATTCATTTTACAGTTCCTTTAGGAATCTAACTCTAAGAGGCAGCATGTGTTATTAAAAACAAACTACTTGTGGTAAAAATCTATTTCTGAGGATTGTTTACTGAAATGAAATGTTTATTCACTTAGGCAGTATTTAAAGCTCCACAGATAAGTGCAAACTGTTCCTGAAAAGATACAAGATGTAATAAAATGTAAAAGGGAAGCAGTGACAGTATTAGCTTTGCACCAATTTATTTACAGTAATTTCAGATTCCATATATGTGAGTTAGAGGAAATTTCCCATAACAGGGTGCTTACAGTGAAAGAAGGCTTGCTGTGTTTGCTGTAGTATAATTTTCAGCACTTCCAACTTACTTCCTCGCAGAAGGTTCAAGACCATTTTCAGAACTATTTTAAAACAGGCTGCATAGTAAAGCATGACATTGAAAAATAGACTTAATTATTCCTACAAAAAGATTCTTGGCATAGGTTCATTTCATATCAGCCTAAAATACCTACTCGCTTCTATTGGCAGGATCATATGTTTACAAGCACTGGATTACAGGAGTAACCACACCTCCAGGCTAATTTAAAACAATTTCTGTTAAATAGAAACAGTAGGCTCTGGTTGCTTTAATTTGCAAGGGGAGGAGGGGAGGAAAGCAGCACAGGATACAAGGGGAGATGTTCCTATTATAACTCTGGGTTCATCGAAATAGTGCACAATAAAGGGCAAAGAACCTATTTTAACCCTAGGTGATGTAGCAAGACAATTCAAGTAACAAAGTGGGTTTTTTTATGTTGACAAAGCATATAAAAATAGACTTTGATTTGTTAGGGAAAAGCATTGCAGCACACATACTCCTCCCAAAGTATTCACACAACTTCTGCAAGTTATTAATTTGTCACAGGATATTTTCTCTCCTTAACTAGGTACACTCCAGCAGTAACTAAGCATTCTTAGGATGACTGCAAACCCTGTTCCAGAATTAATATGTACTTACGTGAATCAATAGTTTATAGCCCCTTTTGCAGCTTTTCTTAGAAAACCTTTTTTGGATGCATTTACACAGTATAGCAGTAAGGAGGAACAATTAGAATTATCAGGTTTCACTCTCTCAAAATTAACATAGTCCAGGCAAATCGTCACCAGTATCCAGTTTTGAACCCAAGGCTGAATCACCTGGCCCATAGACACACAGATTTTCAGCCATATCTTCAAAGTACAATCCAGTACAAACATCAGAAGCAGTACAAGCACCCAAGCACAGTGGTGCATCTGAGATAACATAACATTCCCAGCAGGGTGAGATGCTGAAAGAGCACTGCCATTTAGCACAGTGGGACTGTTCTTAGCACTTGGGTGACTCTGGACATTTCCACATCACAGCTGAGAACATTAAAGTCTGAAAAGCACAAAATGCTGAGGCACTCATCTCTAGTAGCTGAGGTGAGTATTTTTATTTTGCTGTTCCCTTGAATTCCAGGACACTGTGCCACAGGGAGTGTATAGGCAGCAGGCCTTCGTATCCATATTCTTATTAGAAGATACAAAGTGTCCTGAGTACCTAACAGCAAGAACTCTGAAGTTCAATATGGTTTTATATACCATTAGCCTTGGCTGTTTTAGGGATGCTGATATTGACAGGGATCTATTAAAATACTGAGTTATCCCCTATCATGAAAGTCTAAAATAAAGAGTTCATTTCGTCTAGTAGGCTTTTTTTCCTTCTCTCTCTTGCTCTCTTTTTTTCTTTTTCCGGTGTGGGTTTGGGGTTTTTTTTGTGTGTGTGGTTTTTTTGTTTGTTTTTGGGGAGGGTTGGTTTTGGTTTTTTTTCCTTTTTAATAACACCTATTGACCATTGCACTACTGACTAATATCTTCTGCATCAGAAGGAAAAATGCTGAGGATGTTTGTCAGCCATACTGTCATGAAAGTCAAAAGCAGATATGTAAGAGAAGAAAGATTATCACATTAGACATAGAAGAAGAAAGATTAACCTATGAGAGCTGTAGAAGCAGAAAGATGAGCAAAAAGTGGGAGACTCAGTGGCTCCAGGGGATTGGTAATGGGTTAGACTGCCTTTCTCCTCTAGATCACTGGCTCACATCCAGCCCACATCAGTAGTGACTGAGTGTCATTACCACCTGATGGATTTTTGGTGACCTCTGCAAAAATGAATTGATGGTTTCAGTCCAGCTGAATAAATATTCCCATCATAACAGGTACACCACTGTCTCAGCAGAAAGAAGGGAGCAAATGTGGACAAGAAAATGTACCTGTATTCTTACAAACCAGTTTAATGCATAAGGAAGTACACTTACTAGAAATGCCACATAGAATTATTTAATATTTCCATAGCTAGAGGCTTGTGCTTCTTATTTTGAAGCTTTGGTGTTCACCATCTCTCAGTGTTCCCCATGCGTTTGTCCTGGATTCACACATGCAAAAGGCTGCCCACAACCAAGTCAGTGTAGTAGAACTGAAAGTCTCTTAAGGGACAATCTGAATTTGAAATTGTATTACACACTGTTGCTAAATTTCCATCCATTTGAAAGCACAGCAAGATAATATAACTTTAAACATGCCTCTTAAACAGTTCTGTTTAAAGGTTGTGTAATATTAACTTTACTGAACCAAGAATTAAAACCATGTTTTCTTTACAATTGCAAAAGACAACCCAAGTGACCACTCTCTCCAGTCTAAGTTTCAAGAGGCATTCATTGTCTCAAAGCATTACACGTGCACGCACAATTACCAGATTTTCAGAGGATGCGCTTGGGACAACTGGAAAAGAACTGAAATGCCCTGGTCCCTTCAGGCAGGGGTTCAGCAGGTTCCTCCTCCCACACAAGCAGAAGCCTAAATGGTTCCCAGCACAGCATTTGGAATGCTGTAGCTGCTCCATGCTTATTTCTTCAGAGGAGCTCCTAAGAGGAACCAGGGAGAAGGAGTAACTCTTGAGGAACATAAAGCACAAGAAGCCACTCAACCTCCAGAGCAAAATGGCACCTTTTCCCATAAATATAAGAACAAGAGATCTCAGGCCTGGTACAGGTCAGGGGGAATGCAGGTGCAATGTGAACATCACATTTGTCTGTATTTGAAGAGAAAGATATGCAGGGGAGCTAGAGCTGTCATTGATACCAGGCACTCTGCCAGCAACTAAACTGCAGTGGTCTCAGGAGGTCCAACATCCCTCAACAGCACAGCATTTTTAAATAGGTGACCAGATTACAGTTTACTGGGATGTCATGAGTATGGCACTGTATTCCAATCTCTCCATATGCTCTAATACTTACAAGGAAATTAAAAAAAAAAAAAGAAAAAACAAAATATCAAATTAAACAAATACTAAACAAAAGATGTTGTTGTCCAGCTTGCTAAAATTACAGGAAGTAACTAGAGCAAACTATGATAAAGAACAGCTGATAGGGCAAGCAGAATGTCAAATTCAGGGGGTTTTTTAAGAAATAGACCTATATATTAACCTTGCTGTAGCACTATTATACATGCCTCCTTAAGAAAACCTTATAAGTGATATTTAATAGATGTTACAATAGAAAAGGGGATACATTGCTATTTTCATTTCTATTTTGTATTATTCCTTCACTATAGAAAAACTACCTGAATTGACTTACTCTACAAACTAAGTATGCAGAGTTTGAGGGGGAAAGAAAGTCCTTTTTCCTGTGATGGCACAAGATTTCCAAACGTCAGGTCCTTTCTTTCATGGATGATTTTTGGTGAGCCAGGCCAGAATGGGCCCATGTCATCAAAACAAAGAGCACTGTTGCTCAAAACTGCATTTCACTCAAAGAAAAATGACAGAGATTATCCCCTCTAAAAAAAAGTGTGCGTTTTTTAATAACTCTCAACATTTTCAGTTAGGTGTCTGTGTCCTGAGTACCTAACAGCAAGAACTCTGAAGTTCAATATGGTTTTATATACCATTAGCCTTGGCTGTTTTAGGGATGCTGATATTGACAGGGATCTATTAAAAAGAAAAGCTGCCATTGCTCATCATGAGAGCAAGAGGTTTGACAGTTTTCTTTGCCATTTATTCAAATGTTAATAGGAATTCTTGCAGCAGTAGTGATCCTGTTTCTTTAATTTACTCTGGTTTTACCCAAGGTGAATAAGCCCCTGCATTTTCCTGTGACTTCTTCAGAGACAGGAGTTTCTTCTTAGAGGCAATGAAAAAAACCTGTGTAAATTGTCTAAGGAAATTGAAACTGTTATGTGAAAGAAATAATGGGTTTTGACACTTTTATATATATATAACAGTCTGAATATTTTACTATGAAATTGAATAACATTCATTTGCTTTACAACAATTAGCAAATAGCATATTAATGGCTGCAGTAATTACATGTAGAATTAAAACATCTATTAAAGCTGTGGCAGATGACTAAGTGCCTACCATTCTCCATCACAAAGAGGGCTGCACAGTGATTTGCCTTCTTTAAAAAAGTTATATATATGATCTCTTTTGAGTTGCTTCATCAGGCAATCACAGTATATTACATCAAACAGGATTGCCTTTTTTTTTTAATTTATATTTTTATTTTTACACTATTACCTGATAGATAGAAAGAACAGATAAAAGGATGGAGAGTAAGGAGTCACTGGAAAGAGCCCATCCACTGATCTGAGTAAATTGAACAGATATAGCTTAGAGGTGAGATAAAGAAGCAGTACTGTAACACAACATGTATGCTCAAGAATGGTCTCTTGACTTCACTATTTGTTCAAAGGCTAGTATTTCATTCTAATCTTTTAACAACAATTTTTTCTTTTAAATCTGTACTTGCTTCTTCCTATTTCTCTTTTTCCCAAGATGAGAAGCAGTTTCAAATGTCAGAAACTTCTCAGACATCGATGTTTACTTCTTTAAAGGAGAAGGAAGAAATAAATATATCCCTATTTTTAACAATTCTAGACAAACATCCCTATACAATGGAAATGTTGTCCTAAGAACATTTTTTCCTTTAATAACATGGAACCAAACAGAAGACACCAACACAGAAAAATCTTAAACTATCCATATATTTCTGAGCTGACTCTTTGTTTATATGCAGCAAAGAGAAAATCACTAGCATATGTTCTAGCTGTTGCAAATTAAAGCTCAACTTTGTCACCCTTACTAAACCAAAGGGCAATTATTCCTGCAAACAAGTACAATGGTACTATTCATTCAGGTAAATACTGTTCCATGTTAGGACTGCAGAATCAGGACCTGCAAGAAAGCAACAAAAATTGCCTGGTTGATCTCCATTTTCAGAGAGAAAATGATCAGTCACTCAACCTGAGGGATAGAACCATTTGAAATCTGAATATATATACAGAGATTATTGCAACTGCATATTTTAAAATAACTTCCCACCAGCAAAAGAATATATTTGAACCCAAGAATATATTTGAACCCAAGAATATATTTGAACCTTCTATCTGATTTCCTTATTTGAAGCATAAGCACCTGATAAACGTGTGATAGACCTTCAGACACAGCAAAATAAGAAATTACTCCTGAGGGCTATAAGCAGCTAAGTAGCCTAGCTCAGTTGTCTTGTCATACCTTATACTCTCCTCAACTCCTTTGTTCTGGTATCCACAAAGCTTTATTAAAGTAGAGTTCAGTCATTTGCTCACTGCAATTCCAACAAAGTGAGCCAAATGAACCATGTTCAGCCATCTGGAACCCCTTCGTCCAGAGTTTGCTCCCTTTGGGCTGAAGAATCAGTCTATTACCCCTGCATGACATGATCCAGAAACTTGCTACCACTACAGGACCTCAATTACAATTCCCAGTCCGGGTATTGCTGTCAGAGATTCTGCAATGCAACAGACACTGCATTTGTACCTCACATTACTGCAAAGCTATTAAAGCCTTTGCACTCGGAATTCATGGACAACATTACAGGGCTACAACCAGAGAAGTCTGTGCTGCCTCAACTGAGCTTAAAGGTGGGCCAGAGCACAGGGGAGGATCAGGGGCTCTGCAATCAGATGAAGGCAAGCACTCAGTCCTATCCTCTGCCCTAGAGCCAGTTACTGCAACAAGGGCACCCACTACTCAGCTGAGGAGGGGATCAAGGGCAGAAGTCAATACAAACCTCCCAGTAGCCCTGAGAAAAGGACAGATAAGGAAGGGGAAAGGAGGAGGAAGGGGAAAGGAGGAGGAAGGGGAAAGGAGGAGGAAGGGGAAAGGAGGAGGAAGGGG
>JAAGNO010022336.1:31409-63041 GCA_033439905.1 Ceryle rudis
AAAAAAGAAAAAAAAAAAACCAAACCAAAAACCCCCAAAACAAATAAAAAAAAAAACCCAACCAAACCCAACAAACAAAAAAAAAAAACCCCCCAAAAAAAAAAAAACCTCACCAAAACTTGTAAGTATTTAAAAAATATTAAAGGAAAAAATAAGCATTTGTATTGGACTAACAACTGGGCACTTGCAAGAATACAAGAGCCAAATGAGAAAAACTAAACTAAAAGGCATTTTATAAGAGTTCTATCCAATAATTTGCTCCCTGCTGCAATCATAATACATCAGCTTTTATTTGGGGGGTTTTGTTTGGTTAGTTGATTGGGGGTTTTTTTTACACTTTTTGAATTTGTCATCTTTCGTCCCCCCTCCCCAACACTTGCTTATAAAAAAAAACCAGTTTCTATCTTGTCATTTGTCATTTTTAAATAATTTGAAAAAATTCAACAAGGAGAAACAGTCAGTGATATTAATCTTAGATTGAGAAGTTTAAATTAATTGGCTTTGTATTTATTGTGCATACAGTTTTAAAAAAAAAAAATTAACAACTAACCTTCACCATTTTAATATACCTTCCCCTACACTTCCCACACCACGTAGCTATTATACAAAATGAATTTTGGCAGGTTAGGATTTCCCCCCCTTCCCGACGTCAGTATTTTTTTTTTTTTCCCCAGAAAAAACTGAAAGCAAGTTGCATAAATTCTAGCATTCACAGTCATGTCAGCATTGCTCCCTCCTAACTCTTCATTTGATTTGATTAATAATTGTAACCAAAAATATTAATGAATTTCTTTACTAATCATCTAAAGTTTACAATAAGCACAGAAGAAGCAATCTGATCAGTCTTATTTACACTACTGCTTTAGATCTTAAGTATCTCAAATAGAGGGGAGAAAATGTCAAAAGCTGCCTTCTTGTCTGCCGTATTTACATGCTTTACATAGTTTAAAAATATGTGGCTTATTAATGACTGATTTTTCAACCTCTCCAATAAGCTTTTTATTAACATGACAGTCCTTTACTTGCAAGTGTCAAGCAATTTCATACTGTGCGTGTATCCTTTATGATGTTTAATATAAAAGATAGTACAGTATTTATATCCCTCACAATAAGAGAATGGATTGTTTTAAGGTTATACAGCCCAGTTGTGATAAAGAAAGAAGGAACCTTACAAAATGATAAATATTTTCATTAAAAAACTTTAAAACTAAAAGTTCAAAGATATGTTCTCCTCTCTTATATCTTGTCAAAACATGACTTAGGACCCAAAACTAATCTACTTTCAATTTTATTCCATATTTCAGTGCTGTCATAGTACTCAGCAGAGAGTATTGGAATACGATCATTTTTTATTTTGTTGATGTTACCGACAGCTTTATTTCACAAAGCAATCTTATACTATGTCTACCACTGGCAGGTCACAAAGGTCAAATAGTCTATCCTTACAGGTAGAGAGCTTATTAAATGGCACGTCTATTAAACCGGATGGACAACATAAAGAAACATTTCAGCAAAATACTTTTAACATAGTTCAGTGAAGACACAGTCAAAAGGTTATTAAATAATTTGAACCAGACCAGCATGATTTTTTTTTTTATAAGCATCTTCAAAATTATGCTTTGTACAAAGCATTGTGAACAGACAGTAGGAGGAAGACCTGCAGAAAGATCAACTTGTCTGTGCAAATGTTTACTTTGCATTAAGCATTTATGGTTGCACACTTTTAGTGCTGGGTGGCTTACCAAAGATAAGTTTCTGCTTTCTAGGACTGTTATTTAATTAATCGTTCAAATAAAAATTACCATGAAATTTATATGATGCCTTCTTCAGTGGTATTTGTACATTTACTTTACATAGTAATGTGGATTATCATAGGCTAATTCTTCAGAAACAATCTATTCTAGCTATTTATTTTCAAATGACATAATTAATCACATAATGGTTTTGGAAAAAAATTCAATTGCGTAATTCAGAAAGAGGTACTCAAAGTCTTCATAGAGTATCATATAAAGTCCCCACAATCCTTTTTAAGAAGGTTCATGCTTTGCCAGACCAGAATATTTATAGACATGTAATTCTGCTTTTCTCTCTCTCTCTCTGGCAGCCTTTCATTATTTCACTATTTACCAGTTACCTATCATGTTGGATCTTGCTATTTCAATATTTGTATTTGCATGACTGCATTTACAAAAAAAAAAAAAAAAAGGCACAAAATTAAGACATCTTTGGATTGGGAAACCTATACATTCAGAAGTTCATATTCAGATTTAACCCTTGCAGTTCAGTCAAAGAAAGCATTCCCGTTGCATTTGTAAATCATATATACTAATTTCTGCATAGCTAAAATTCTGAATATGAGTACACAGGGTCTGTAGACTTTCATATTCAGTTTATTAGATACAGTACTTGGTCAACTGTTATCAAAAGATTCACCTAGTCAGATAATTAATAAGATACAGAAACATAAAACATGAGTTGTTAAAGTTTACAATTACCTTCCCTCACAGCTCCATTCTAAATGCACTGTCCTTGCTTTAACACATAGTAAATCATCTACCTAAATGTATTTGCACCCAATCATTTTTTAAAGTCACAATCTTTGTAGTGTCAACTTGTCAAGGGTCAAAGGGAAGAACAGGCAAGATTCCCAAATCAATCTGCTTGTAGAAACTGTCTCATTTCATTTCAAATTACCTGCTGTGGCTGAAGCAGGCTATGGACAAACTGCCTTCCTCCATAAACCATGACAGCACAGGTCGAACTTATGTGATCATTCATAAGGGGCAAGTCATGCTGGGTCTGTCATTAACTACTTTTAAACTGCTGTGCAGGGTTAAGTGATCTTGCAGGGCAGCAGCAGATATAAATACTATTTGGACAGTTTAATGTCAGGCGACAACTCCTCTGGGATTAAAACCATGTAACCCAATAGTAGTGTTATCAATACAAGGATTAAGGTACTTTGGGACTGTTTCCTGCACTCACAACTTTTCATGTGTTTTGCATGTTACTAAAGTATCAGATGCATAACAGAACATCTCTTAGGAGGCTCCCTAAATATCAGCAGCACCAGTCCCTATCTTCTGTGAAGGAATTCCCAGTCAAATTAGTTTTGTCCTTGTGTAACTGCCCAATCAAGGACAGGACACTGCTGGTCTAAAAATGTAAATATATTGCAGCAACTGAAAACATGTCAGGCTGCATGACCCACGGGCAAGGGAAACAGTTCAGAACCAACTCTTCTCAAAGTCAGTCCAGACAGGTATCACAGAAGTCCATATAAAGCAAGGTACTTCAGCAGATGCCCACTTTAAAACCTGGAAGTGGGTATGTTAATCGAACCTGCTACATAGCTAACTACAAGGGATACAAAAAGATCACCGTGTGGCTTAATACATGATACAAGTAATTACCGCTTAGCAGCTTACTTTGTACTTTGGCTATTTCTCCTCTGGTCACCATTATACTGATATATGAACAAGAAAGATACTTGTTAATAATGAAAAACAGCCATCATCTTTTTCAACATCTGTGGACAGCGAAAGCCAGAGATCTGCTATACTAGTGAATTAAGCTGGTTTCAGTATCAAAAAACTATAAAGTTCTTAAAGGACTACATGATTTTTCCAGATTCTTTCTTCACAATCATACCCTTATTTAATGATTACAGATATAGGTCACAGTATCCTTAATGCATTTGTCTTCCGTCATGATGCAGATGGGTATTTTTACAAGAACATGCAGGAAGAGACAAATGTTCCAATTTGCTGAAGAAGACAAAACTCTTGCTCATCCTAAAATGCAGTACTCAGTATTATGATATATATGCAAAACCATACATGAAACACTGTGCTAACACAAGGGAGCTGATTTATCAGTGTCTCTTAAAGCACGGCTGCCAGTGACACCAAGAAAGAAGCAAGTCTAACAAAATCCCAAACTTCAGAGCCACCATAATGTATGCAGGAGGCAGGAAGAATCAAAACATCCATAGGCCAACCACTTTCTTGGTGTCACTGACTCTTGGGCCCCAGCTCCTTCCCTCCAGCTCCAGCCTTCTCAGTGAAGCTTCTTGACTCTCTTCTGAGCAACAGCCAAAAGGATGTCATCAACACACGAAGATGGCATTAAACAACAAATCACACTTTATTCTTTTGCATACATCCTCCACACACTCATAGCATGTATTCCAAAGCTATTCTATGTGTCCATGGGTGTGGAAGGCCCAGATCTCCTGTGTCCAGTTTAAATCCATAATGAATCAAATGTGTAAACCTTGTCCATAAGGATGCAGTTTCCATCCCCCCAGCTTTGGCACTCCAGGCCTGTACAACCATTCACTGCAGGTAGGCTCCAATCAAGAAGTCAAAACCTGCCCATGTTTCTGTCACTGTCCTATGTCTGAGGACTAGCCCTAGGCAACATACTGATCTGCAACAACCGTCTGGTCCCCAGCCTGTGACAAGCACAATGACCCAATCTCATTTATTTCCCTCCTAATAGGAATCTCATACAGTTCTCAGTTCAGCAAATTCAAATCCAAAACCCACTCACCAAATAGTACCGTCTACACTGACCTCTCTCCCTTATCAGACCCAGTTTGCCCCTTATGTACCAGCTCATAATTAGAATAATTATACTGGTTTGCACTCTCTCCATTTGTTCCTGCCTCCCAGGCTCCCCGTGTTGCTGTCAACCTCCACATGGACTCCCAGAAAGCTCACTTTTATTGTCTTTACTCCCTCCTCATGCCTTTGCCCACAGGGAATCCTCATTTCCAGCTCAGATCCCAAACAAGAGCCAGTACCTGCCATTATTCAAAGCCCTGAACACCAGGTACCTGTGCAGGTGGAGACCTTGACTACTGCAGTTACTGCTGTGACCCTCTCATCTATAGCAATGTTATAGTTTCCCAAAGTTTATAACTTTAAGTTCAGGCAAAATTGCATAACAATGGTGAAAAGACCAATCGATGACTTTCAAATTATATGACTATCTATGAGTGTTAGTTCCTAAAAAAAAAAAATTACAAGAATGTCAAAATGGGCAAAACTACCCATTTTCCACTAATTTCACACTTGAAAACAAATGCTTCCTGATTAATTTTTTTTCAAGTAGCCACATAAAATTTCAGACCAGTGGCATTAGTTTAACAACTTGAGGAGAAATTTATGACAACATATGTTAATAACATCACTCGAAATAGTGCAGTTCTGACTGTGGCATCATATTTTAGCCTTTTTTTTGAGAAGATAACATAAATTTTTTGCATTTATATATCTACTAGTACATAATGAATACTGACATGAAGCAAAATAATAATCCAAGTTTACTCTTCCTCCCTGATGAGGGTAATTTGCATAATTCAGTAAACAGATCTAATTTTATATTGGATTGAAAAATCACATATTGTTAAACTATAAGTCTATTACAGAAAAAGGAAAGGACATGAGGAAAAAAAAAACAAACCACGACACTGATCTCTATCTGTGCTGCCTATGCAGTGAATGTCTGTGATTCATGCACACAATGTGTCCAGCTATTTTATGTACTTCATATCTGATAATCCAAAAAAAGAGAAAAAACACTGTTAAGGATGATCCTTGAATACTGCTCTGAACAACTGTTTAATGTTAAAAAAGAAAACAATGTCAGTATTTAAAAGCATAAAGAGTGTTTTTTAGGACTATAGATAGAGTCCACTTGAAGAGTTTCAGGTCATTTCTAATTTCTGCTCTGGAATCTTTGGACAATCTCCCAACTATACATATACTATACCTCTTCCACTGTGATCCTCAGGACAAGACCCACTGTTCTTATGGATGAAAAAGTGAAATAATGCTTACTTCAAATTATTTTAGCTAAAAGTTTACACTAAGGGAATCAGCTGTTCAGAAGCTACAAAGGATCTGCCAGCCTCCATTTGCAGTCTTGAATTCTAGCACAGTAGTAGGTAGTAAGAGCATTAAGTATTACAATTAGAAAAGGGAAGGTAGCTCCAAGAAAAAAAAAAATGGGGTTCATAAATAACATATTTGCTATTAAAAAAATCCTATATTGCATATACACCACCAAAAACCAACCAACCTAATAAATCATCTTGATTTTTTCCACTTTTTGCTCCTTAGATAGCATCACATAAGAAAATTCCTTTACCTTCCAGTTCCATGGTGGCTGGCTGCTATATTTAATTCTGCAGTATAAGCTTATTGACATCAGTATAAATATGCAGACCCTCAGAATATTTCCTAGCCTTTTTCTACATACACCATTGAATAAAGGAATTCAAACTACATCCATAATGAAACAAACAAATAAGACAAACTAGACAAACAGCTCACTCAATCACCACTTTTTCCAAGAGTAAAATTGTCCAAGATAAATATTTAGTAACAAAACTTCATAGAAAACATGTGATTTATGATCTCCTAAATGTATCCTTTCAGTGGTATTATTTACAGATTTGTAATGAACAGTACAACAGTCTCTAAGGCTGAGTGAAACTTGCAAATTCCACTCAAAAAAAAAAAAACCACCACATTTTCACCAATAGGAGTTTTGACTCAAAGTATTACGGGAGCATTGATGCATGGGAATACTCATTAGCTATTAAACACCTTTTCAGAATGCGTTGTTTTGTAAATTATGTTTATTTCAAATTATTAACTCCATGCTAATACTACAGGAAGTAATAGAAATTAAAAAGCAATTTATACAGTAACAAATTGTTTTCAACTTGTGGCACAGAGCTAACATGTATTAGATAGCTGCACCATCACTGTAAAATGTTTAGAAGGCCAGATAGTAGGTTGCTGGTCCAAACCTTCAGGACAAAAAGGGCAAAGTCATAAAAACCAAAAATGAAAGACAAAAAAAAAAAACAAAAAAAAAAAAAAAAAAAAAAAAAAAAAGATCCATTTGTGAATTACAAATGTAGCTACTTGGAACAAGCTCAAATATCATCATGAAAGACAAAGAAAGTTAACAGAAAGACAAATCATGGACTACCTCCTACCCGTCTGCAACAGTCAATTTGTTGGAAAAGTAGCGAGCAGCTTCTTCACATCTCCCTTGCTACAGTTTCCCTACCGTGGTAGCAGAGGGAGGGTAAGGAAAACTTGGGTTTATCAGGATGCTAATCACACTTAAACACACTCTGCTATATAAGCGTCCCCTTTTTCTCAATTTTTCTACACCTTTACACATAGTGGTATCAAGAAAATAATTTACCAGGTTCATGACATTCTGTCAAATGCTGTGGTTCATTTTGCAGCTTCTTCATACTGCAGCATGATTCCTTCTACCTTATGTAGGGCAGAAAGCATAACATTCAGAGCTGTCAGGTTTCTCCTTCGTCACCTGAACAGAAATTTAGCATATTCTTGACAAGTAATTATTGAGAAAAAACAAAACAAACTTAAACATTAGCTGTAAAAATTATTTTCAGTAAAAGAGAAAAACTATTGAAATGATAGCTAGGTAACCATTTATGCAAAATATATAATTTAAGGGATTTTTTTTTAATACTAAACCATCCAAATCAACACAAGCTC
The DNA here is from genome assembly GCA_033439905.1 of Ceryle rudis. Classification (NCBI taxonomy): domain Eukaryota; kingdom Metazoa; phylum Chordata; class Aves; order Coraciiformes; family Cerylidae; genus Ceryle; species Ceryle rudis. The sequence goes on from JAAGNO010022336.1 coordinate 38,963, forward strand.
AGTTTAAAAGCATTACCTGAATGTTATCATTTCTGTAATAAAATTCTCCCCTTGAACTCTAAGCCATGGAGTGAAAGAGTAACATCCAGTGCCACCATGATATGGAAAGAGAAACAACCCTGTTATCCTTGGATACAATGATTAGCTTAACCTACAGCTGCCTTACAGCATTACCTAGTTGATGGAAATGATTGAAGCAATCAGATCAAAACAAAACAACCAAAAAAAATCCCCACCATCAAACTTTCTAAGAGTCCTTGAACTGATAACAGTATGCTCTAAATTAAGAGTAAATCTTGTGCAGATGCAACGGTGAGTTTAAGATAGCACCCTGAAACAATGGGCTATGGCTCCACTGAACAATAAACTATTACAGGAATTTTGACCGCTCTGCCATGAATGCCATCAAGTCTGTAGCTCCTGAGGGCTCATTCCTTGCCACACCTTTTCTTTAAAGGAGTGATTACAGGATACAACAAGTTCCAAACCTATCCATATGCAGATGTCGGCAAGCTATGTACCATGTTAGTAAATGGGAACAAGTACAGTCACTTCAACAGCGCAGTATTCAGTTACAATGAATGTTTGAATTACAAACAGATAGCACAAGTTGTTTGGCAGCAAAGTGCAACATGAGGAAATGCCTGACATTAATTTTAGCAATAAAAAATATTTCCTTAAAATAATACTGCAAGGCAACTTGATGGAATCTGCCAATTCACTCCGGTATGTTTTGGACAATACTCTGTCTTAGTAAAAAACCAAACCAAAACAACAACAGCATCTTAACGATGACCGTTTTCCCATTTGATGACAGGGAAAACACATCTGTTGACTGGTTTGTAAATCTGCCTTCAGATTTTCATGCAAACTGCGGGTGGCTGTGGTAGATGACTTTCAAGGCTTTATGCTCTCTCAAAAGAATCATTGGAAAGAAGATGCAATGGTAATATGGTATTCAGAGCCTCTGAAGTCAGCAAAAAGAAAGAGGAACAGGAGCAGACCACCCTTCACAGCTTTTCAGCCCTCCTCACCTTCCCCCTTAGTATCCCGGCCTTGCTCTACGTGCCGCAGTTCGGCAGAGAAAACTTAATTCGCGCAGCAATTTCAATGATTTCCACTTTCCTGATCTCCAAGAGATCGGTTGTTGGAAATCTACCCGTTGAGTCACAGCGCCAGCCCCATCTCCAAAGCCTCATCTCCGCTGCCGTCGCTGCGTCGTGTTGCGAACGAAAAGCGACACAGCAAAAGAACGTAACAGAGGCAGAAAGCTTCCCTCCCTGCAGCCAGCCTCGCAGAGAAACGTAGGGACAGAGCGAGTTGAAAATCAGGGGAAAGCCCTCTTCCTTCCCAGGGGAGGACAGAGCGGGAGGGCCCCCTTGCTAACGACCGCTCAGCAGCTTCTCCTCCGGCTGCGGCTCTTAGCACCTCGTACCGGTCCTGGCAACCCTCCAGATCGCAGCTCAAACACTAGCATGCAAATAAGGCTTAAATTCCTCTAAACCTAGCACAGTGACTCCCGCTTCACAAGGGAGAGAAAGGTAAGTTTACAGCTGAGATGCTTTATTTAGCTCTTCACGTTCAACAAAGTGACACTGACGCTTAAACAAGCTTTAGAAAAGAAAATCCATTGTCACAAAAGGAAAATCAAGTAAACACTACAAAAAAGAAAACCGGCCAATTTTCCTCTGTTTAGGATACAAGATGATTGTTTATATCCACATACTACATCTTTCCCTATTTAGTAAACTGAGTAATTTAAACCAATACAGACCCATGTGTAGGCCCTATTATCTTTGTGAATTACAGGCATAAAATAGACCTTGAACTTCCAAAAGGAGGAGGACACACCAAAAAATTAATTCTGAGGTAACTAAAAATCCCAAACCTTCCATTCAGCATCTGCATGGAGTAGGTTATGACATAGCAGAGATTAGCCATTCCAAGTAGACAGACCCTAAAAATATTAAATTAATGCATCAAAGCTATGTGCTGCAACAAAAGAAAATTTCAAGCATCGATGCAATTTGAGGCAAGAAGTTAACCAGAATACATTTATCTAATTAGTTTAACATGAGAGATGCTGAACTCTTGGCCCTTGAGGGTTTAGACTGTCTAGAAGTCATCTGGTTTTTTTGACTGTAAAAAAAAAAATTGGATTTCCACTAATTGGGACATCAGGCTGCTTTCATGACACATCAAACAAACATTTACTTCAGTCATCCAATGATGTCTCAGAATGACCCCAGATATTTCTCCCAGACAATAATTTATCTCCTCACACTTTGCCAATTTTTGCTTTTAGCTCATACAACCCACACAGCTGACATCTTTAAACCCAGAGCTCCTCTGTTCCTCAGTGCTTCCCTCCACCATGCATTGTAAAGCCATCTCCCACAGTGAAGAAGTTAATAACATAAAATCCCTATAACGCAGTCGAAGGGAAACACCAGTACCAGCACCTTGCAAGCAAGAATTTTTCTTCACATGGAATGTGTGTTATCTGGGGGGGGGTGACCAAAAAAAAAAAACCACACACACACACACACACAAAAACCACCAAAAAACCCAGCTATATGTACCAAAGTCTTAATTCAATTAAGAATTTAAATACAGAATTTCAGCTGACTGAAGCCAACAAAAGAAGATGTAGCTTCCTTTCCAAGACAATCACAAAGACAATCCACAACACAGGGAAAGAAGAAATTGTCCACCTCTATGTGTTAAAGAACAGTTGGACCAGCCAAGAAAGCAAAGACAAGAAGAACTATTAGCAGATGATGATTCAGGGTAAGAAAAAGGTAAGTAGGAGGAAGGCAGAAAGCAAGAAGCCATGCAGGGAAAGACTGAGGCAACTCTCAAATTCTACATTTGAAAAACTACAAATTTACTAAAAATATATCAAATATGAAGGGGAAAAAAAAAAGAGTTTAAGGCAAATATCAAAACAAACTTTCAGGGATTCTTCTAGATGTCAAAGCTGTTAAATAATAATCTGACTAATCATGCTTCTACTGATATCGATAATTAATTATAATATGCAATTAATAAGTTCTCCTTTTTTTGTTCTTCTAAGTACCATACGGTTGACTAAATATTTAGGGACTATTTTGCCCGTTGCAAATCTCGATCTTCTCTGCAAAGAGCGAAGCCTTGAGACTCATAGCAAGAAATTTCAAACCAAATATTTTGATAGCACTAAGTATTTGAAGAGCTAAGTATCCTCCTCTCTGTTCAAATTTGAGACCACACTGCTTTTATGTTACCTCTGTGTTATGTTGAACTCAGTCCATGCTAATTTAGGCTGCAACTACTTACTTCAAAGATCTTTTTTTTTTTTTTTTCTTCCTTCCTTTTCAGAACAATGCTGAAAGGAACTATCAAAAGAAAAGAAAAATATTTGTGATGATTGAAAGGTCTATGACATTGGATATTTAAATTAACACTAAATATAGTTTGTATATTCTGAAACACTTTGTGAAATATTAGTTATTCCTTTATTACATTTTCCCTGCACTAAAGAAATTGTCAAAAATAGATTTGACACAAATGACCTGCATCTAGTAACCCTGAGAACTGTAAACTCATGCTCTAGTGTAACCTGTCTAACTCTTATCTCACTGTTCAATTGAAAAAGCCATAAAAAGATCAGATGCTTCTGATCTTAGCTTCCACCTAAAAACATGGAAACCAGTCCTGTGTTTTAAGTACATATATTTTTATTAGAATCAATGAAATATAAAAAAATCCTAAATTAAGGGTAAATGAGCATTGTATTTCCACTATAAAGTGAACATTTTTAAAGTTGGAAGAAAATGGAAGACACCAGCACAAACAGAACTTCACTAATCAGCATGCAGAGTTTGTGAATACACATTTCCCTTCAGTTGAAGCTACTACTTGAAGCTTTACATGTTCGGTGTATATTCACTGCAATCTAGCATTCTGTGCCCAACAATTACCTAACAATTTTGTCATGTTTCATACAACTGTAGATGCTTTGTAAATCTTTTCATTTCAAGGAATGAAAAGAAACACTACAAACGTGAAGCAGCTGAGTGTCATTGAATATGCCTGCAAAGGGGGGAAAAAAAAACAAAAAAACCAACATTGTGCTGTGTCGCAGCAAAATCTAATTTTGTGTACACGTCAGCCGAAGAGGAATGGGAAGAGGCAAGGTCTTGAATGACTTTTCTGCAGTTACTTTGCACCCTTAAAAATGTTTATTACACAAAACATTCACCATACTTGCTTTTACTTTTCAGCTTTTGTTTAGGATTCAATATACTATACTTGTATCTTTGTGGTTCCTGATGCTCTGCTATATAGCTGTTTGCCACACCCACATATGTTTGACTCCTTGGGGCATTCCCGTAAAGCCAGAGGGAATTTCTTTTTTAAGCAAATCTTTTTAATGTAGCTAAATCGTCCACAAGTAGCTTTGAAAGTCTGCTCTGTAATGCACTGACATAAAAGAGGGTAACAGTAGTTGATTGACAGGCAGTTTGAAGGAAATGCAAAGAAAGAGAAAATATATAAACAATACTTTGCCAAATGTGGAGTAATAATAGTCTTTCCCCGGTACCCTCAAGCAGAAAACACTGCTGGTCTGTCATTACCCATCCTTATTATTGCTAACATTATTGTTCACATTACTAAATAATACCTTTGTATTTATTATGCACACTACTAAAATACCTACTGCAAGGTAGCATAAAACGTACTGTTTAAAGGACCTAAATTTATTTCCCAGGAAAACCCATTTTCCATCCATTCTCTTCAGTTTTAAGCTATTTACTTTTAAACACTCAGAATTAAGTGAGTCTATGTTCTATTTTTAACATACTCACAAAATATTTCCAGTAGTTATATTCTTGGTATACCGTGATAATCACGTGCTTTGTTTCAGATGCTTTTGTGTCAGACACTTTTTCCATTTCCTTTAAAAAGTAAGCAGCATGTTCAAGGCTTCTCTACAGTTGGGGAAAAATTCAAAACCATGACCTGGCACAATCCAGGGGCAAAACAGGCTCTTCTGCAACAGGACTGCCACTACGCGGGGGGCTTGGGAACACCATCAGGACACAGGAGTTGCAACACAGATTGAAAGCAGCAACATATCTCTGAGGTGGCACATCAAAAGAAGAAATGGCTGTAGCTTTAATTCATGTTAAGTGTACCTGACTGTAGTTAATTCAAGTATTTTCCCAGTAGCAATAAAGCTAATGAATTTAACAGCATTCCTGGTTGACAAAATTCTACAAATTATTTGTTAATGTCACAAAAATAATTCCATGGCTTTGTTTCTCCTAAATTGCTAGGCTGCTCTCAAACACCAAAATTATGACAAAACTAGAGTCTTGTTTTCATTAAGCAACACTGCACACTCCTACTTACTCCTCTTTTAGCAAAAAATAGAATGCCTCATGCTAATAGATCTCATTTCTGAAAAGGAGAGCAAAGATAATAAACAATAAGTTAAGAAACATTTCCCCTTCTCTCAAGTCCTTTTTGCAAGCCTGTATACATCTGAGATCCCAGCCCCCTCCCCTCCCAGCTGCTATAAATATGAGAAAAGAATATATGTCTATTAATACCTTGTATAAAGCACATTTCATTCAATCAATGCTTTTATCAATGGACAATCCCACAGGGTTCAGAAATTTCAAAACTTCTACATGGTACAACTGTCTTACTTACAAACGCTTTCTTACACTAACTATCAAATCTACTTTGCTCAAAATAGTTAAGACCTTGGGTCAAGGAGACAGTGGCATTAGCACTCAACAGAAAATGTGCTTCTCTACACTAAAATAGCCACTTAAGCAAGAATGTGGAAATGATTTATCTTGCAGTGTTTGAAGTTGGATCTTCACCTCAGCTATGTCATGACTGCACAATCAGTCAGAGGAAGACTGTTACACTTTCATACAAAGAAAAGGATATTCAACTCTTCACTATGAGTATCTAACAAGTAATACTACCTTTCAGAAAATAAGAAAAAGCATAAATATTAGCTAGTGGAAACATTCACATTTATAACATTGGACTCTGAGACCTTCAGTGCTCCTGTCCCCAAATATAAATCTGTCTTTGATAACAGAAAGGTAATGCAATTTCACTGAAAGCTGTTTCATTTAAATAAAGCTATACCTGTAAGCCTAAATATTGCAGTGCTATATTAGTGTAAGATAATCAGAAAAATATCAAACTGAAAAGTTAAATTGAAGCTTATTAATAAGTCCTGTAAACAAAATCAGATTTCGATGGAAGAAAGCAGACAGGTAAGTTTGATTTGGGATTCAGTGACACTGTTTATGCATTCTTTATCCTTTAACAGCTATACAACCTATAGGCAATCCTAAAAGTTGAAGACCATAAAGGGTTTTCAGTTATGCACACTCAGTACTGGTAATACTCATGCTTTCACCTAACAGTTTGCAGGATCAGACTCCACAGAACAACCTGATAGTCTTCTAGAGATAGAACAAGTCCAAAAAGATCACAAAATTATGCACCCGTGAGACTGATTTTTTAACAATGTATGTAGTTTAGAGACATAATTACCCCTTCCTTAAGAAATCAGTTAAGCTGCTAATGTGAAAAATAAGCATTTGTCATGACTATGGGCACAAGGGCTTCTACTAGAAACGAGAAAGCTTCCAACTTGCAGAGAATCTGTCTCCACAATCTATTTTACCTCGATAACTTACCAATAAGCATCTAAATAAAACTCAACCATTGTACTTTTAAAGTACAATGTATTAAAGAATTAGAAAACTCATGTTTCTCACATTTATAGACATTCTCTCAGCAAAAATACCGGATTTCAAAGGAATAATTAAGGAATTCGGGAATTTTAGCCAAAAAGTCTCTCAATTTTCCTTCTCTTGACCTGTCAAAACTCTGCATGTCCTCAAAAAACAATGAGTTCAAATGATCTGTAGCTGTCCAATATTTCAAGGTTTCAGCCATTACTCAGAAAAGTAGCACCACAGCAATTAAGACAGCATGATCATAGCCAAATTTCTAACCTGTACATACATAGACTGGGTACTATATATTCTTCACTTGAGTTGCAGTATTTATGAGAACTCACAGTATTCTGTATTTTAGTAATATGAAAAGACAATTTAATAATATGAGAGTTCTATACATTCTGAAAGATGATTATTTCTTGTCAGAAGTGAAATATCTGAAGTTGAAATACTCAACTTTCAAAAGGTCAACCGCAAGTGAGGCTCTCTGCCATTTCTTCTCTTTATTATGAATTTAGCAAAAAGACAGGGTAACCAGTCAGAAAGCACAGACATTGTAACTGAAATAATTATATCCTAGCATACCATACACAATTACATATGTTTATATCACTTACAGTGATGTCACATATAAATTAAATTATTCATGTTTGTTTTGAAGAGAGTATCTAAAACTGTAAATACTGCTTTTAAAGTGACTATATCAGAGAAAGTACTAACAGCATGACACGGAGGGAGATGAATACACAGGCCAGAGGCAGCTCCATTCTGAAGGCATAGAAAATGTGCCAGTAGACTTGACCTCTTGACCTGAAGTTCTAGATAGAGTACAACAAAAGAACAGGAGCAATCAGCAATTAAACTGATGGGGGAACAAAATGAAAAAAAACATGTTGACGGTCAATTTAAATGAAGTTGGTCACAGAAAAATACTAGTCCTGTCCTATTCAGAGCCCCCATGCACGCCTGTGCTAGGGTAAATATTTTGACAAGCCACAAAAAATGGGATGGAAAGTATGATTTACATGAAAAATGAGTCCTTTTTTTTTGGTAGGGACAACAAGCAACTGCAGAAGGTAGGCTGGCTTCTTTCAGTGCCACGTTAAAGTGTTCAAAATGCAGCCTTTTGGAACTCAAGGTTCAAAAGCCCTCACACTGTTACTTCTTTCATCCCAAAAAAGCTGGAATAAAAAAATACCACTTCCTACCAAGCTTATGAACAGTAGTCTTACACTCTGCACCAGTCAATAAGACAGTGCTCAGGACAGACAGAAAAATGTATACATGATTGTACGCGATGCACTGCTTTATTTTACGATAAAATATTAAGTCTAACTGAACTGTAACACCTTTCCTGTGCTCAATCTGCAATATGAGAAGGTTATTCCCATTTAGTTTAAAATAAATAACTTCTCAACTTAAGCTATGTTGATTTGTTGTAACTCAAAATAACTGTTTGTGCAAGTTTTATTAAAATGGTTTAAAAAATACTTTTTAGACAAAATTGACATAATCATCTTTATTCAGTGAGAAAAGACTGCAAGCATTTAAGCATTATCTGGGCAGTTACACTTCTCAAAACTATTGTTATTTCCTGCAGTTTTATAGTGGTTTATGCAATACTGCCAATTTAATATGCAAATCTAAACTAATTTCTGGCTGCAGGTGCTACTAGAAGGGGAAGGTGCCTTTCCTATACATCCTCCATAAAGCTTCAATCATTTTAAAACAGGCTGGGGGGAATTAATTTGGTATTTACTTTATAAACAGACATTTGGAGAAGTCAAATGTTTACCAGCGTGAAATATCCTGCTTAAATTCTCAATCACAAATGGGGAAAAAAAAAAAACAAACAGGTTTTGGAGGGGGGAACAGAACCAGCAAGTCACATCTTTCTGCGACTTTCATATATACAGCCATACAACTTGCTTATACTGCAGCTCATTCGATTAAATAGCTTTCAAAAGGAGTAGATGTCTGATGGATTATTGTGTTATAACCGGATAATTTGCAGCACTAGCTCATCTATTGGAATATAGAACTTGCAACATCAGATAAACTAGCTATTGTATCTGGTCACATAACTTGCCTGAGGCAATGCAATTCTTGATGCTTCAATGGGAGTTGTAAAAAGTCCAGTCCATCTTCATTGCCTTTAGTATTATTTCAACTGATATACTCTACTATAATTAATAGTGTATAGCTAGCCTTCTAAAATGTTACCCCAAAACCATTCCAGATCTTGTTGTCAGTAGCTTGTGATTGCAAAGCTGAGTGATCAGGCTGACGTTTTCATCAACCACATTTGACACTGTCAGATGCTTTCTGTGCATACATGCACATGAAAATAAATATATACAGTGTTCAGAAAGCCCTGCTCGCTTCTAAGAAAAATGCTAATGAAAAATACATTGTCTTAACCGGGGGGAGGGGGAAGCTTTTTCTTCGGAAATCTCTGGTACTCCCAAAGATGACAGTTTCAATAGGAACGTATCCTTTGTGTCAGGGGTACACTGCTGCTTATTTTTTTCAAGAAAATCTATCTAAATTCAGTCATGTAATATAAATTTCTGAAAAAAATTTAGTTTGCCTTATTGCTCCAGTATGCTTGAACACGTGCCTCCTGCCCTGCCAAGAGGCATAAAATCAAACTATCCATAGAAAGCCAGTTTCAACAGCTCTATAATCATGATAGCAGTAAGACATCCAAGCTGCAAACAAATACCATTCTTTTGCATTTCATGCAGAAGAAATAAAATCTCTACAGAAACAAAAGGAAATAGCACATAGAGTTGAGGAGTCTGGTGAAACTGGAACAGAAGGGAAGAAGAGAACGTGTAGCTGGATGTAGAAACTGGTCAGGCAAGGAGTGCAGGAACAGAAATAACAAGATTAGGACAGAAGAAGGAGGCTACATATGAAGAATGATGGAAGTAGCAAAGACAGAGCCAAGACTTGTAGAGCATGGAGATCCAAATGAGACCATTGTGGTATTAGCTTACTAAGAACTGCACTAAGAGAAACAGGATTGGAACAAGGTAGAAGGAACAAGGGTCAAGTCCAAGATAACAAGAGTCCACCTGCTAAAGTTACTCCTTCCTGGTCTACACTAAAGATCAAAATAACCAAGTACACCATTATTAAGATATCAGTATCCACCTGTGAAAACAACTAGCAAAGATATTTTCTCCACTAGTCCTGTTCCATGGAGGGTGACAACCAGCTGCTATCATCAGTTATCCTGCTAGCTCAAATGACATGGTGGTTGTCATCCAAGGGCTTCAGACCTGCTGCTGAACTAGAAGAAAATCAATAGAAAGTCCACCTTGTGGCATCTTGCCTGTTTTCTGAGCTTGCTATCTTAAAAAGTAACACAACATAGAAAAACAACCACCACAAAAAAAAAAAAACCAAAAAAAACCAAAAAAAAAAAAAAACCAAAAAAAAAAAAAAAACCAAACCACCACCCACAGGAAAAACATCTACAGAAAAACTGTACAAGAATATCAAGATCACAACCTGAGGCCATAAATTTATCCTGGGGCTAGCTGTTAAATTTTTTCTTACAAACTCCCTAAATTCAGTAACTACAGACTATTGACACAAATGAATAAAGGGCTGGCTTTTCATATTATTAGAGAAAAAAGTTCCATAAAAATCAGTAATCACAGTGTTCAGCAATAATACGGCTTTGTACCTCAAAGAGGATAGTAACCTCTAGCACTTCAGCAGAGCATTAGTCCAGTACCTACCCTTCAAAAAATAACATCTTTCTATTACAACATCTCAGAGAAACAGGGATTTTCACAGAAATTTTTACTGCATTTACATTATGTATACTTGACAAACTAAGTACACACAGAGTATGCACCAAAGAGGGTTTAAAAGCATGAAAAATCTATCTGTAAGCATAAACCAACAAAGACTTACTGTTTATAGAAGCCAGAAAGGGTGAAGATGGAAATAATGAGTTAGTCCAAACAACACCCACTGATAAAACCCAAGGACTGTGATGAAATCAAGTCCAACAAACAAAAGAAGCGTAGGACACAGAAATGAAAGGCCCATTGCTGGTGTGCCAGAAAAAAGCTGACCTCTGTAAAAAGCCAGTACTTAAAACTAGTTCTACAAGAGGTGTCCAAAAAGCATGAAACTTCCCAGTATCATTTATAACTATCACCATATGGAGACGCAGGATTCACTGCAACATCATTTAGCATTACTGCCCTGACCCCCAGAAACAGCCTCACCAGAACCACCAAAGAAGACCCCAATTACATTTCTATAGTATCCAACTTTGATTAAGCCTTGAAAAGCATCTGGAATACAAAACTGACGTGCCTGCTGTCATGCATTCACTATACACATTTTAATGATCATCCTTTTTAATCTTTTTTTTTTTTCTTTCTGTTTAAAAAAAAAAAATCTAAAAAAAAAAAAATCTGGCTCAACCAGTCAAGACAATCTTTTGCAACAACCAAGCCCGTGACCAGAACAACAGCTAACAGCAATGCCTGAAACAGCCTAATGCTGTTACGACTTATCAACAGACTGATAAGATAATGCTCTGTGCCTGCCTTTCTCTAGCAAAAAGACTTCAAGTTAAAGTTTGAACGAAAACCAGAAGCTGCATTCTCCATGCCCTGCTCTTTCTTTTCTCCTGCATGAGCTCTGAACCGGAGCAGCTTCAAACCAGGTCACTTAAAATAACTTTGGGGGAGAACAGTCAAAAAGCTATTACCATCTCCCAAAGCACATATCAGCTAGACGTTCCTTTGTGGTAACCTTCTACAGTTAAGAAGGAAGGAAAGAAGTTAGTCAAATATAAAGAAATATACAGGATTTCATTTCACAATGCTTTCACTATGTTTTCTTCTTAACCTGTAATAGAAGACTAAGGAAAACTTGGAATGGAAAATGCCTGCAAGGTAAGGTAGACTCAAGTGTCCAAGCTAGACATCTGAAACAACATTCAACTGCTTAACACCGCATGGTGGTAAGACTCCCAACGTCTTGAGTTCTCCAGCCCATTTGTTCCATTAAACAATGCACTTTCAGACACCCCATTGTACTGCTTCCTAGAGACAAATATTGTCTCCTCAGTATAGAATCTGTCACTGCTGTTTGGCAATGATCAAACAAAACTATAGAGAATCACAGAATTGTTGATGTTGGAAAGGACCTCTTGAGGTCACCCTGTTCAAATCCCCTGCTCAAGCCAGGTCAGCTAGAGCAGGCTGTCCAGGACCATGTCTAGTTGGGATTTAAGTATCTCCACAGACAGAGAGACTCTACAACTTCTCTGACAACTTTACTCCTGCGTTTAACAATCATCAGTAAAAAAAGTGTTTTCTTGTGCTCAGATGTTTTAATTTCCACCCACTGCCTCTTGTCCTGTCAGTGGGCACTACTACAAAGACTCTGACTCCCTTGTCTTCCTTCATTCTTTCCCATTAGGTATTTGTATGCATTGATGAGAACCCACCCGATCCTCGTCTCAGCCAGGTTGAACACTCCCTGCTCTTCAGCCTCTCCTAATATAACAAGACTCCAGGTCCTTAATCATCTTTGTGACACTTCAGTGTAGTCATTCCAGTAACTGTCTGTCTCTTGTTCTAGGAAGCCCAGGATATGGCTTTACCAGCGCTGAGCAGATTAAAAGGAAACCTTCCTCGACCACTGGCAATGCTCCTCCTTATGCATCCCAGGATACCGTTGGCCTTTCTTTGCCACAAAGGTGCATTGCTGGTTCTTGGTCAGGCTGTTGTCCACTAGGACCCCAAAGTCATTCTCAGCAAGCCTACTTTTCAGTCAGTTGGCCCCCGGCATGTACTGATAGGGTTATACCTCCTAAGATGCAGGACTGGGCATTTCACTTTGCTGAACTTTGTGAGATTTCAGTCAGACCACATGGCAGCTTTCAGTTTTTATTTCATATTAGCACATTAAGGTAAAAAAGGTAGAAATCATTGGTTTACCGTAACTTCGTTAGTATGTGCAGAAACTGAAGAACTGGATCTTCACTAAGAATTTACCTCACTCCTTGTCACACTTTTTCCTCTGAAAAAAACCAATCATTTCCACTTTCCATCACCCAGAAAATCTGACATGAATTTACAAAAGTAAAAGACTCTGGTATCAAAGTTGTCAGGTCCTAGCTAATAAAGTAAGCTTCATGGGTAGGTCTTCTCATTTGTAGAGAACAAGTTAACTAAATATTTCTAACCAACTATTAACATACTGTTCAACATATCTTTTGATCTTCACATATTAAAGTCAGTTCTCCCTGTCCACTCGATCTGTTTATATGACATTCCCATATTGTTTTGCTGAAATTACATGTTATAAAGACTTGCAATACTACATGGTAAGTGCTGTTTCACTTTTTTAGTTTACATAGCTTTGAAATAACATGTGCATACTCTAAAAATTATCTTTTTTTTTTTTTTTTTTTTTTTTTTTTTTGAACAGTAATCCTTCAACCTCAGAGAGGCACACTCCACATCAAAACACCTGATTCAGGTGTTTACTCAGGCTGTGGCCTTATGGGAGTAGTATACACCACCGAGGAAACAACAGGCTCTTCAAAAGAACATGCAGTCAAGCCCATGGCTAAAAAAATTCCAGCTTATTAAAAAAAAAAATCATCATCTCATCATAGAGAACCAGTTCTATAGATAACGCCTTCTTACAAAAAAGAACAAATCTCCATTCGCTGCACACTTGAGTTTGCTGTGCTACACATGCTTCTCCTCTACAAGAGGCAGCACAATTCAGATCGACATTGCTGAAACCTTGAGAAAGTCCTAAACTAGCAGGTAGTGTCATTACTTAAGAATGAGAAATGATTCTTCATGGTTAAAGAAAATCGCTGAGCACTGCAATTCAAAAATCTCTGCTCAAGTTGGATGAAGCAACAGGGTCTCATCATTAGGAAACAGCCGCAACATTTACGTGCTTTCTGCAAAATGCTTTGCTTTTTTATACAGACCACCAAGAAATTTGAGCCTTCCTGTATTTCAGCACAGCGTACTACAAGCCTGCAGATACACATAAAAGTAAGTGGAAAATGAATGACCTGAAGATTTGGGATTTTTCTAGATTCAAAATTGTAAGAAGCTACTGGCAGTCTTAAATGACTCATGGCTGTGTATCCAAAAATCAAAACAGATTACAGAGTATCATAAGAAACCATACAGCCCTTTACCAGTCATATGGTCCCTCTACTTTCCTTCTTTTCCCAACTTCTTGCCACATGTCATTCCTGTAACAATATCTATATTGAGAAAGAACTCCCATGTTATTTCTAGATTTTGCAAACTGACAATTTGCAATACATTTTCTAATCTTTTGATTTTGTTCACTGATGGGAGGAGGGGGGTCCTCTGTTGTATTTGTGTCCTTTCTGGCGGAGAAATAATAAAAAAAGAGAACAGCTCTTTGAGAAGCTTGTGTCAGCTTCATTGTTAAGACAAAGGTCACTGCATTCCTATTCACAATGACCTACAACTGTACCCATTTAAGGACTTCATTATGCTATATTAGAGGGACCTCTTTCTCAGAGGTTTTAATTTGGCTTCATTGTGAGGAGAACAAAACATGCAAGCATCAGGACACAATGTTAAAAACAGTAAAAACTTGTGATTTTAGCTACCAGCAGTCTTAATCCATTTGCCATCCGCTTTTAAGACGACATACGTTAAGTATGATTTCCAGAACCATGTAAAACAAAATAGGAAACTTTTACTCTAAAGTCTCTCTCTAAACTCCAAAAGAAATGAATAAAGCAAATTTTGTTTACCTACACAAAGATGATTGTAATCTCTTAAAAAAAAAATCCAAGTTCCAACTTCTCAAGATAAGTAATTGGTTTAACCCTCATCTCCCAAACTAATATTAAATTACTACTATAGAAGTAAACCTAGAAAGAAGTTTTAACTAAGAATGCTCAGGAAATAAACTTTTAAATCACCTACACATTTCATACAGACTTGCACTAAGATCACCAAGTGGGCATGTTTAGTTATAGGGTTTGATGGATCAAGTACATGAACTGCTTCATGGCATAATTTGACCCAGCTTTCTAAGGCTGACAGATTTCTAAAGCTAAACAGGTTGAATATTTTTAGTGACACGTCTCCATTGATTACTGTTAAATAACCCTCTGGACTAAAGCTGGCCAGATGTCAGCAGAATTTTGGCACAGATATCTGCATTTCATTTTCACAAAGTGAATCAATACTTGGAAATTGCAGGTCTTCAAAAACCCCTAGACGTTCTAAGAAGTGTATCTTGCTACACTGCCTCTCACACTTCCGAATCATTGACCACAGTCCAGCTGCTTCTCCCAAGAATACGTGATTTGTCTACTGCCCCTTAAGACACAATGGGTACATGAGCTTCTCCAAGTACATATGTTATCACCAGGCTGACCAAATTCCAAGCAGATAGCTAACGAGTATAAATGCCCTCTTCAGCTGCAGAAAGGAATTCTTATTAGTCTTGTTTTCTAGTATTACTGAGCACTTTCTAAGATATTTTTCATTCCATAGATCCACTTTAAGACATACAAAGATTCATAGGCATATTTTATCCACTATAATTAAAAGCACCTCTGGAAAACACGCAAGTTGTTTTACTACACACCTATATATTTCCCCATCACAAGAAAGCAAATTAAAGTGATTCTAAACCTCATCACTCATGGAGTTGCACTTGGATTTCTTTGTAAATTCTATTCTTCAAAACAGGTCTCGGCCTGGTTTTATTCCCAGTCATTTCAGAACGTAAGAGTATCCAAAAGAACTCCCACCTGGGAGACTTTTTTCCCCCTCCAGGAAAAAATATTCAGAATCTTGGAGCTGACTGAACCACTCTTACCTTCATCAACAGAATTACTGGCCATATGCCAGCATCCACACAGATCATGTCCCTTTCAGGACTCTAACCTCCAATCCACTGGGAACAGAGTACAAGCAGACAGAGAAGTACATGTGGTAAAGAAAAATTGTGGGATTAAAAACAACCAGAGAAAAATTAAAATTAAATCTCTTTTGCCAACAGCAAAAAGTAAATGTTCCTTCTGAGCAAGAACACATGAATATTCTGAATGGTAATTACCCAGCTATAGATAAAGCAGGTTTTAGCATTGAAGGTCACACACATGCTACTACAGAACATCTGATGTTTGTTGCAGATCCTGCATAATAACCATTATATACCTTGTTAGTTCACAAAATGTTCTGGTATTTGTAGCACCAAATAACAGACTACTTAAAGTACATTTTAAGATAAGATAGAGTATATTAAAATAATCCTAGAAATATAACCTTAAATTAGTTCTTAATTCTCCATTTTGAGTATGGCTATATAATACCAAACTTCAGACCAAGGCCCCAAGTACAGAGGCAGCTTTCTAGTGCAGTATCATACTATTACTTAGGACAGTTGGGGTTTAAAATTACCAAACTCACCAGAAATTCAATAGAAACAAAATATTAAAAAGTATTGATAAGAAAATATAATAGTATGCTCTATATGAAAACTTACATTACTATGAAGATTATGAATCAAGCATTGCTAAGTTCAAAAAATACCAGAATGAAATATTCCTTTGAAACCTTAATTCACCCCATCTTGCATGTGCACTACGACAGACTGATTACACGGCGACGTAGTATTTTTTTCCAAGCAACGCTGCCTTGTTCTTTGTATCCACCACAAACAGAAGGACAACACTCGAGAATGAAACAGATCTATGCTTAATGAGGCCGTTATCTGCAGAACCTGGGTTCACTTGTTGCAGACGACAGATTTCCAGGGAATACAAGAAAAGGGAAAAAACACTCTAGTGATTGAGGGTCCTGAATATCACCTTAGAAAATTACATTACCTCATGACTTCACAGCTCCTTCTTGATTCTAGACAATCAGCTATTCCCCATTTACAAAGCTGGTAACTATTCCTCCATTTCTCTCCACACACAGTCTGAAAGAGCAGCAGCCTTACACCAAGGAACTCAACTTCAATCAGTGTCAAAGAGATCAAATTCCAGTATCCACCCTTCCAGGTCATAGGTATCAAAATGAAAGTGGGCATCCAAAAGTAAACTTTTAGCATCAGTATCTATAAAACCCATAAGATTAGAGTATCGGTATAAGGATATGAAAAAAAAACCAAATTTATTTTGTCTTGTAATGTAGCCAGACATTACTGTTGGTGAGAAAACAAACAGTGTTGAAATAAAACAGGGTTTAACTGCAACTGAAAAAGACGACACAAGAAATACATTTTGAACAACATGGGTAATAAAGTGTATCATAGCTGTTCATTTGGTGAACAGGGTATATATATATCCTGGGTTCCAAATGCTGTGCACAATTCTGTACCGTGTTTGTACAAAACAAACAAACAAAAAGCACACAAAAAATCACCTTAGAAAAATATTAAAGACTCCACAGTTAGCATAAGAAGCCAGAAAACAATTTCCAATCTGAGAATATGCAACATATACCCCCATATAAGACATATTAGAAGACATCGATACTGGGACTAACACATCAAACAATTCTAATAGCCCAGTCTGTTATCCTGGATGGGTCATCTTTGGAGACATAACCACCAAACTTTCAAATCACTGAATGTAAAAACATTTTCAAGAAATCTTAACTATTATCAGGTTTTCAAGACCAGTGATTCAAGAAGGGACACCCATCAACCTAGTCT
This sequence comes from Ceryle rudis, assembly GCA_033439905.1. Lineage (NCBI taxonomy): Eukaryota > Metazoa > Chordata > Aves > Coraciiformes > Cerylidae > Ceryle > Ceryle rudis. The sequence continues at coordinate 56,446 of JAAGNO010022336.1, forward strand.
AAAGATCTAGCTTGGGAGGGATGTTTCCAGTTTGTTTTCAGAGAAGTGTAGGATGCAAAGGCAGGCCAGTGGAAAGTTTTCTTCCTTTATCTTATTTTAGGAAATACCCAAGCATTTTTTTGCAGTCGCTTCCCAGAGAAGTGTGTGGAGTATGACACAGACAAAGCCTGGAAAATTCCAGCCCAAATGGTTAAAGCTGGTAGTCAGTAAGGGATGAAAACAGAATCTTCCATCTTAGTTACGTGACTCCCTTCAGCACATATAATAATAAACAGCAAGGTAGCAACTTACACACTCTTACCTTATCTTCTCAGGCATTAGAAACATTTCTACAGTCACAATTGCAACTTCACATGAACAACACTGATTGCTAGTTGGTGGGGAAAAAAAAGCAGAAACATAATTCAAATACGCTGTTTTCATGCATATAATAGGCAGGGTGGTAGGGTGGTGGACATCAAACAAAACACTAACGGAATACATTGAATTATTCCACTATCTTCTCAAGGTGTCTCCAAGAGGCATCACGTGGCTTTTCCTCATCAGTTGTCCATTAACCTGGAATTGTGATCTCCCTTCACACCATCATATTTTCACATTTTTTTCATCCCCTTCCATATCACCAATTACTTACTCTAAAATTTCACCTGCTACCCGCAAGTCTATGTCCATTTTAAATCATTCAGGAACTACTACAAACTTTAGCTAGCTCTTCTAGAACATCTGCAGGCAAGTCACACATGCACTTTTAGTCGCTTGGAGCATACAGATGAGATGCATTCACAATTCAGGGTACAATATTGCACTTGTTCCAAAGCAAAAACATGTTATGTCAGCTACTATGAAAAGAAATGTAACAGTTTATGTACAATTGTCTATCATCACGTATATAAATTCTTCTTTACACTCCTGTTAGTGGCAGGAAACAGGCTATCATTCCCCTCCCATGATTCCTTTAAAAACAACAACAAACCAGGAACTATAAAGTGGGGGGAAAAAAAAAATTGAGGTCCATTTTGCTTTCCTTTTTCTTTCTCTCACCACTACATCCCTAATTAAAGCTTTAATACATGTGGGTTACTACTACTGTGTCGTTCTTTGCAATATGACAGAATCACACAATCCCGTAATCTAAACTAATATCTAGCAGGCAAAGCCATACCCCGATTTCTATGCATTTTACCGTATCATTAACCTTCATTAATTAAAGCAAAATAAATCTGAAATCTACATTAAATTAGGAAAAGGTATTGTTCTAGTCTGTCTAGAAACACTTTTGAGTGACTAAGTTGAAGAAAGAATGTAAAAAACTCCAGTATCTCTCCATCAGGTTTTATGAAATTATTCCTAGCAATGTTCTAAATATTAAACATTTAGCATATTTCGTATTTTCTTTGGGAAGTTTTCATTCTTATTTGCTTTCTCTTGTCCATATCATTGTCTTGACTCAAATCGCTGTCTTCTGTTCTTCAGTACACTGCTTTTCAAACATTTTGAGACTTTCACAACTGCTACTCTTACATACACATGCAAAGTTGAAAAATACAGATTAAGGAAGTCCGCAAACTATCTTCAGATTACCTAAAATGCTTTTACGTATTTTGTTCTAACACTGTTTTTCCTAGGCTTTCCTTATAATGGGTAAGGTAGAGCAGAGGGGGAGCGTGGGGGCAGAACTTTCTAAAATCTTTACTTTGAACAAAATTGTTTTATATATGTGCCATTCTGGATTCCCAGCAATTACAAAATGTCTTTGAAGTTAACAGTGGGCGATTTTTATATTTTTAAATGAAATCATATATAAAAAGTATGAAATAGGCCTAAATCTGAATGCATTATTTAAAAAATCTCTTGCCCAAAAAGAAACCAAAGGAAGAAAAGCTGAAAACATGCTAAGTAATATAATAAGTAAAATAATAGTAAGCTATATTATTCCTTCTCAAAATTTAATTTCATAATGCTTTCTTAGTAGGTTCTCAAAAGTGTGACTGGATAATAGAAGTGATATCTTTATGATTTTGTGAATAATGGGTTTTATTAGTATTAAGTTAAAGCAAACAGCCAGACAATACATATGCAACTTCTACTACACACAATATAAAGAATGTAAATTATAACCTCTGTAAAACAAAAGAAAAGATACTGAAAAATCCAACAGAGTGGTTATGGACCATTCCATCCCTCATAACAGGCTGGGCTTTGCGTTTAGAGAACAGTTGTTGGGTTTTTTTAAACCGACATAGGGTGAAATACATAATCAAGTATAAAGAAAAAGGTAATGGAGTTACATGGGTTCTATGAGAACAAACTCTAGATTAGTAAGAGGGAAAAAGAAAAAAAAAAGAAAAAAAGAAAAGATAGTTCACTTAGTAAAAGAGATTACAAGCAGGCTCAGGTCTCAATTTTTAGTGGTGAGGGACAATGGGAGAAATTACCCAGGACTTTTGTAACAACTCATTTAATAATACACCACTTTCATAACAGAAGTGTTTTACACTTGCACAATGTTAATAACTTTATTATACATGGAAGCCTGTAATAGGCTGATTACACAATAAGACTGCAAACAACCACTGGTACTTTCCTGACACCAGAAAAGTACATAAGACTGAAACATCACCAAGAGTACATAAAAAACCATCAGCATAAACATCACCAAAATTACATTAAAAAAAAACTAATCAAAAAATACATTTGCAAAAAGTGGTTTAGAGCAGTGCCACTGCCTTTCAGCAGTTTTGAATGGCCACCAGTACTTCTAGCAGGTTTCCGTGGCTCCACAGGCATTAATCAGGATTCACATATAATAAATAATGTACCACAAAATATACATAAAGTAAGGCAATAATTCCAAAGAAAAGTTCTGTTGATTTTAACAAGCCACTCAAGTTCTACTTTTGTAGTTGATGTCATCACCAGAAGCCTTTGATGGAATTGCAGCCTTAGGCCCTAAAAGCCTGCAATGATGAACTGCTGCAAACCCCTATATCCGTAGGGAGCTCCAGTGAGATCACTGGTACACTGCGGGGCACAGGGGTCCATATTAGCTGATCCTGATGCAGGACAGGGGCCTTAGTATGTACAATTGGGAGTATATTATTTCTTACCATACATGGAAACCTTGATAATTCTAAAACATGTGGGTGGTTTTTGTTCATCGTCTGATGTCTTAAGACATCAGAAAGTACATAATAAGATACACACTTTCTGGAATGTTAATCTTTTTAAAATGCTAGCTATTAAGTTGGGCTGAGAGGGTGAGTAGGGAAGAAGGGAAAGAAAAGGTGTAAATTAAGGGGGGGGGGACACGACCCAAGATCAACTCTGGAGGAATTGGGAGCACAGCAAAAGAGAGGGAATCTTATACACTAAAAGAATATGAAAAAGGAAAAGGGCAAAAGATCATTTTTTTTCGAACCATGTATAATAAATAATGTATCCCAAAAGCCTATCTGGATTATGACTGTAGTTTCAAGTTGGGGTTCTAATGACATGAACCAGATACTCAAGTTTTGTTCTCATGGTTTGTGTCAACAGAATCTCTTTATGGAATTACAGTCTTACACAGGAGTTCTGGGGACATTATTGTTTATATTAAAGCTACCATTCTGGGCTCTTTGTACAGACCCAAGAATATTTGCTCCACCTGCCTGGAATGAGCATCACCTGGAAGAACAGGAGTACTTTAAAAACAATGAGATATAGGTAGCAAAATTCTTTCAGATCTGCCCAGACATAAAAGACAGCAATTTGAAATGTCATGGATCCCTTCCTCAAAAAGCTGAGATTTACTTGTCACTATCTGTAAATTGGAAGTTCCCATACACTAGTGGTGCATAGAATTCCCATGCTTTGTTACACTTTCCTGAGAGTAGAGCAATTAGAATAAACCTTAGTCCTAGGAACAAAGTTAATTTTTTGCATTTAAAATTTTTGGGCTATTCCCTGACAATCTATATAATGTAAATTTGATTGCTAAACATTGTCACTTGAACAAAACCACTATTTTAATCTATTGATTTTTGATTAAAAACCGTAATAAACAGATCTAAAAAATTCACGCTAACAAAATAAACTAAATATGAAAAGTTGCATTGAAAGGGCATGTTACATTATTCTTATTAGGACCGTGTAGAAACATTCCAATGGCAGTGTTGTCAAAGTAAAACAAAATTACATTAAGACCACCCCACAGCTGGTCACAGTCGGGACCTTACCTGTAACTCTGGCTGGTTGGGGTTTTTACTCGTGTACTACATGGCTCACTTACATCAGACATCATATTTGTATACCCTGAGAAATCTGATACTGAAGTCCTTACTCTATGGTCCACTTCTCCATTAGAGTTACTGATAAAAGTCATTGGCACCCTGCTGCCCGACTTAAACTGAGAACCAAACGCTTGTGCAAAGTTCTCGATCTGGTAGGTTGCTCTAGGCTCTATGTCCTTCTGAGGATCTATCTGGCTAGTTAACTCCTGAGATGGGATCTGAAAGCTTGTTGAGGATTCTAAGGTTTTCTGTTCTTTCTGGCCAGTCAGTTTCTGAGATGTCGACTGGTAGTTAGATGAAGTCTCTAAGTTTTTCTGCGGATCAATAAGATCGTCCAGCTCTTGAGAAGGAGTCAACTGTTGATGCGTAGCCTCCAAAGCAGACAAATAAAAGCCTGGTTGAGATCCAAGCAACATCCCAAACGGAGGTTTTGGCAACGCAGTTGGCAATACTGAGGTAACAGATTGGCTGAAGCCACACTCAAGTGGAGATGTAGTGTATATCTGTTTGTCTTGAAACAGAGTGTGGTTATGGAGAGTTGAAGACAAGCTAACAAATTGGAAACTGGGTCCAAAAGCAAAACCAGTGCTATTGGTTGTTCTTTCAAAGGCTTGTTGGAGGTATTTAGAGTATTCTTGCAACATGCTTGCCTTATCATTTGAAACTGTTTGAGAGTTAGGGCTCAAGTTTTCTTCCTGAACCATCTCTGAATGTTCTCCTGAGGTGTGCAAGTCCACACGTTGTTCAGTTATACTAAAAGGATCTTCTTTCTGCCCTTCCGATTTGTGAGAGTACTGGTCCAAAAGGCTCTGTAAGACTTCATCAGGAATACCAGACTTGTCGTGGCAAGACTTTATTTCGTTATTTAAAGACGCTGAATCGATAAGAGATAATGGAGCTTCGTTATCCAGAACACTAACACCTGCAGACTGGATGACGGACTGCTGGGACGTCATGTGTCCCACATTAATTGAAAAGGCACTGTTACTGCTTGCAGTTTGTAAGTATCTTCTTTTCTTTGAAAACTGCATGGCATCATCATAATTGCTACTTATTTGACCTGGTTTACCACCTGTACTTTGGAGAAGGCCAATAGTTTCTACACCAGTATTGGATACTAGGCCTAGAGAGCTACTCTGTTTCCCAGACAGTGGCTTTTGCCCCAAAATATCTGGCAGCGGTGATATAAAATTAAGGTAACTTTTGTCTGCCTGTTTTCTGCTTCCTTTTTTCAAGACCAATTTTGGCACCTTTTTCTGAAGTTCTTCTACACCCGTGCCAACAAGACCACCACTGGAAGACACAATAGGAATATCAACTGCATAATTTGGCATGGCCACATTACTTGTAACTTGAGATTCAGTTACTTTGCTGCTACACTTATTTCCTTTTTCAGTGGATGTACTTTTTGTTTTACTTTTTCTCCTTGAGGAACTTGTATTTCCCTGAGACAACACAGCCAAGCTACCCATGTTACTTGATGATCCGGGCTCCATTCCAGCCCCTGCTTTACCTATGGCTTCACCACATGTTCTTCTGTGCTTCAACAGTCTATCAGTCCTTGAAAAATACTGCTGACAAGTGTCACATTTGTATGGCTTTTCTCCGCTATGTGTCCTCTTGTGTCTTTCCATGTGGTACTTCTGGATGAACTTCATACTACACTGGTCACACCCAAAAGGCTTCTCCCTACTGTGGATCTTCTCGTGTCTCTGCAGCAAGTACTTCTGGATGAAACCCATGCTGCACTGGCTGCACTGGAAAGGCCTCTCCCCTGTGTGAATGAGCACATGCCTGCGCAAGTGGTAGGAGCTCCTGAAGGCAGCGCTGCAGTGTTCGCAGACATGAGGTTTCTGACTGGGGGATGCAATGGCACCTTCTGCATCTCCCACCAGGGGGGGTTTGGACGAAGCGCTTGGCTTCCGCTTGGCTTTGATTCCCTGAGTTTCTGGCTTTGGCCTCTTTGCCTTCTTGACCTGGGCATCGTGCTTTGGCTCACCCGAGCTCCCATGGGCGCCCTCGCCTCTGCCACTCAGTAACAGGTCTCGGTGGGGATGCTGGTGCAGGTGGTGAAGAAGGGTGAGGTCCTGAATCACGCTCTGGCCGGTTCCTTCCCCGCTGCTGCTCCCCAGACCAGGGGGTCTCTCCTCCCCTGCTGCCCCGAAGAGCCCCCCATAGTGGTGATGGTGCTGCTGTTCCTCCTCCTCCTGCTCACTGGGCTTCTCTTGCTTGATGCTCACCAAGGACTGCAGAAAGCCCCAGGGGCTCCTCTGCGAGGAGGAGGGAGCGGAGGGGAAAGCCCCCACCGGCTCCTTCTTAAAAGTC
>JAAGNO010022338.1:3306-18687 GCA_033439905.1 Ceryle rudis
GGAAACACTATGAAAATATCGACTTGGAAAATAAAAAAAATCTTTAAGGTTGTTATTTTACAAGCTTCCAGAAATATTTTTTTTTAATATGAATAAATAATAATAAAAAACCACAGTGGTAGAACGGGGAAGAGTCTGTCGCAGTTCACTTTCAGCAAGGATCCCTAATAGCCTCCAGCAATAAAAGGCACAATTTTCTAGCCAATGGAAAAAAAAAATCAAAACAAAAGAAACAAAAACCCATCAAACAACAAAACCAACAAAAAAGAAGCCACAATCTTCCTCCCCCTTGAACATGTTATGTTATTTGTTACAGGGCCACAAGGAAGCTCAGGGATGCTAGTGAATGGTAAAACAGGCAGAGGAACCATAATGCTGAGAAAGACCTTGCTAAGAAGTGTCAAGTACCCTGAGAGCAGAGGAACCATCCCAACTTGACCTGGATGCTGAAGGCTTCATATCAAGTGTGATTCAGAGAACAGAGAGAATTTTATAAATCTTGGTTGCTGAGTGCACAGCACAATTTTTGACAGCAGCATACTCAGGACTGGCAGGAACAGTATTGTCCACTTCGGCAACTAAACTGACATAGCAAGCTGAGAAACAGAATGCTGGGGGGAGGTTTCAAAGCCAGTTCCACGAGGAGTTTAGCATCAAACTTTAGCGTTTCATTTAATACAGAAAACATACGAGGCAAAGGATGAAAAAATTTATACACCATAAAATTTGTAGGCTTTCCTGCTAGTACACATTAGGATCATGTCATCATAAAAAAAGGACAGGATAACCTTGGGGATACAGGAAGGAAGATCAGGTACTTGGAAACTAACAAAATTCTGCTTTGAACCACTGCTTCATCAGGTCACACAAGTGAGAAAGGGGAGTTTTAACACAGACCCTGATTACCACCATGATGAGAACATTCAAAGAGAGGATGTGAATTTAGAATATATCATGCACACAGGGCATGAGGTCTCAGTACCTCCTTCCAACTCCTTACCCCTATAATCAACCTTCAAAGAAACATCTGCAAATAACAAAACTCAGCAGGTTTTCTTTTGTTTTGTTTTTTCTAATATAAGGATTGGCAAATTTTCAAAATATTACATTTTTACAACACCTAATTTTTGGCTGTTTGCAAACAGCTTCATACACTTTGCTCTACTTCACAAGCTGTCTTCTGGGACACAGACTTTATCTCAGTAACTATTTGTACGACACTAAGAAAACATCCCTCATCTTTGCTGGCTGAGTCCTCCTGGCACTTCTGCGAAGGAAATGAAAAAATAAGCTTATGAAATCCCAAAGTGGCCAAGATACTTATCTATAGTCAATTCCCACCCTCCCATTTCTCAGAAGAGTTGTTTACTTAATCAGAAGATTACATCTGTTGATCAAAGGATGAGGGGAATCCTCTCTACCTCACACGCCCCATCCACATGCAGATTTTGGAGCACGGCTTCAATGAAGCACAGTGTATGGCAACACAAATGAACTACCCCTATATTAAGTCACCAGATGTAATCCTGACAGCAACTCCAAGCTCTTGGGTTCCTCCTCCTCTGATCTCTCTCTTTCTCCTGCCTCCCTCTCCCTTTGCTTTGATGACTTTGACAGCCAAGTTCTTGAAGAGTTACTCCAGGTTACAACGTGTCACCTTTAATGGAATTCAAAGCTTTAATTCAGAAAGTGGCCACTCTTGACCTCTGGCCCCACTGCCACCCACTCTGCTGCCCCCCTCCTTTCTCCATCACCATGGAAATGAATAGCCAAGCGAAAAAATGGGAGCAGGCAAAGTCTAAAGCTTTTCACAGAGCCCCCAAAAGAAAGATGAATGAAACTCATTCATCACCGAGCAAGAGACCCAAAGAGCAACGCTGACTGAAAAGCAAGCCAGAGGGAAAGCAGGCAAGGGAGAGAGACAGACTGAGATAGAAAAGGTTACCTCATGCAGGAAGTTATGTGATTTGAAAAAGAAAAGCACAGGAGGTGTGAAGGAACATAGTCCACTTGCAAAAACTGCAGATTCTGCCAAGAAAGATACTGCTATTTGAGGAGGAGAGGTTATTTCCTCAGTCCCTTTCCCAGATAGAGCTTCTTGTCAGATTACCAGGAAAGGGTGGAAATCAGAGGGGAGAAGGGAGAAGTTGCAGTGAATGCCTAAAGGACGGGAACTCATTGCAAGGAAAAAATATAATTAGAAACAAAGCTGTGTTTGTAGTATTGAAATTCCCTTCATCAAATCTCCTACTTTAGGGGTATTTTGGCCCCAGTTTATATACTTGCCTTTCTCCCCATCATCTGTGCATCACATAGCTTGATCTCTCTTGATATGTGATATCAATCAAATATCAAGGCAATTTTTAGTGCTAGGGAGCAAGTGCATTTATTCACTCAGACACAGCATCATTTTTCTGATGTGTTCCTCTAATCTTCTCATTTCTCACAACCACACTACAACTGCATTGGCAACAAGCTCCTTCTTCCAGGGCTTCTGAAACATGCACAGTAAAAGGAGAAAAAGATTAAAATGTTAAATGACATCATGTATCCCAGCATCAGGTGAAAATGCGGTACTGCATGCTGCCCTACAGAGCTGAGGGAGTTTGATGATGCCAGTAACAGAAAGGAAGGGACGGAAAGGAAAGTTGGAGATGCAGCAACTCCAAAGACCTTATTTTTTTCAAGTGGTGAAGGCAAAGAGATAAGCAGGACACAAGGCAGGCAAGAAGCGGTGGCAAGTGATTTCCTAAACACAGAATCTTTAGCAAAGACATTAGGTGTCATAGATTATACTGGAATGTTTATATCATTGATGACTTCCCCAAATAATGAGTCAAAATTCATCTCAAGCATACCAAATATTAGGTAGAAGCCAGAAAGGCACTTTGGGATGGCTATGAGAGAAAAGCTGTAAAGGGTAGATCTCAGAAAGGGGCAAATTCTTAGCTAAGACTGCCTTCCCGCCTTATCCTGAAAGAGGAGTGATAATGGAGATCTCCTTTTCACTGAAGACCAGTGTAAATCTTTCCCATTAAGTACAACTCAGAAGAGAGCCTACCTACAGATTAAGTAATAATTCGAGGAGATAGTTGCCCCTTGCAGAGTAATTACCATTCTGAACCATGAGATTCTTTTTCCTCATTCCAAAAGCTAATAATACATGATTCTCTTTAATTCCTACAATTCCTTTGCCACAATTTAATTCCTTTTTTTGGTGTTCTAGTGAAAAGGTATCACTTGAAAGGCAGGAATCATTAAACTTTATTCATTGTTAATTCAGTGAACAAGATGCCAAGCCAGGCTTCATGGGAGTGGCATTATCACCTCTGCTGGCCAGGGAGCTCAGACTCAAAGCTCATACTTAAAACTTCAGCTTTTTGATAATCTCCACCTTCTGTGGTGGCTCACACTCTTAGCTCTAGCCTGAGCTACCCTGCGGATCCCACAGGAAGAAGAGTTTGGGCACACAAGGAGAAATGCTCACTTCAGTATATATGGCCTGTGAATTACAGTATGAGGAATTTGTGAAGTGTTTCATAAAAAAAAAAAACAAAAAAAAAAAAACAGAAGTTGTCAACTAAGGCTAGCATCTTCTATTGCTCCCAAGTATCTCTTCCACAACTATCAGGTCAAGTCTATCAAAAATGGAAGCAAGCACAGATAACTCTCCTTTTCACCTGCTGAATGACTGCTACTGAGGTGGGGTTTGTACCGTGTTGCTCATTTCCCATAGTATGGGAATCATTTCCTCCAAATACCCAAGGGCTTGCTAAGACCTGTTAAAAGTTAGTGAAGCATATTTCAGTACAGAAGGATGCCAGCAACGAAGGCATGATGCAAAAATCACTGCTACCTCTCTATGCCTCATCCTTTTTGAGCAGCAGCTCTGTAGATGTAGAAGATCTACAAGAAGGGACAGAAGGAAGATCCAGCGAACTACAGGTCTGTCTGTCTGACCTCAGCACCAGGGAAAGTTATGGAGTAGATCATCTTGAGTGCCATCACACAGCACATACAGGACAACCAGGTGATCATGCCCAGTAAGCATGGGCTTACGAACAGCAGGTCCTGCTTGACCAATCTCTCATCTTCTGCGTCAAGGTGACCCACTTAGTGGATGTGGGAAAGGCTGTGGATGTTGTCTACTTGGACTTTAGTAAAGCTTATGACACTGTTTTCCTCAGTATTCTCATGGAGAAAGTGTTTGCTCATGTCTTGAATAAGCATATGCTTCACTGGGTAAAAAACTGGATGGTCAGGCCCAAAGCATGGTGATGAATGAAGTAAAATCCAGTTTGTAGCCAGTCACAAGTGGTTTTCCCAAGGCTCAATATTGGGGTCAGTCCTGTTTAATATCTTTACCAATGATCTGGATGAAGGGATCAAATGCACTTTCCATGTAACACCAAGTTAGGGATGTGTTGATCTGCTTGAAGATAGGGATTATTTACAGAGGGACCTGGACAGGCTGGATCAATGGGCCAAGGCCAGTGGTATGAGGTTTAACAAGGCCAAGTGCTGGGTCCTACACTTGTCACAACAATCCCAGGCAATGCTACAGGCTTGGAGAGGAGTGGCTGGAAAGCTGCTTAGCAAAAAAGGACGTGGGGATGCTGGTTGATACCCAGCTGAACATGAGCCAGCAGTGTGCCCAGGTGGCCAAGAGGGCCAATAGTAACCTGACCTGTATCAGAAATAGCATGGCCAGCAGGACTAGGGAAGTGACTGTCCCTCTGTATTCAGCACCAGTGAGGGCACACCTTGAGTACTGTGTTCAGTTTTGGGCTCCTCACTACAAGAAAGTCATCAAAGTGCTGAAGGGTGTGCAAAGAAGGGCAACAAAGGTGTTGAAGTGTCTAGAGAACAAGTCTTATGAGGAGCATCTGAGGGAGTTAGGGTTGTTTAGCCTGGGAATAAAGGAGGCTGAGGGCACACCATATCCCTCTCTACAAATACCTGAAAGGAGGTGGTAGCGAGGTGGGGGTTGGTCTGTTCTCTCATATAACAAGCAATTGGACAAAAGAAAATTACATCAAGTTGTACCAGGGAAAGTTTAGTTAGATACTAGGAGAAATTTCTTCACTGAAAGGGATGTAAAGCACTGAAACAGGCTGTCCAGGGAAGTGGTTGAGTCATCATCCCTGGAAGTTATTTAAAAGACATGTAGACGTGGTGCTTCAGGACACGGTTTAGTGGTGACCTGGCAGTGCTGGGATAATGTCTGGCTTTGATGACTGTGAAGATCTCTTCCAACCAGAATGATTCCATGATTCTAAGAGCCAGAAGTAATGCTACAGGCTCACAGACTGAGGACAGAAGGGACACCACTGCAACACAGCAGAGGGTGAAAGAAAAAGAGAGGAAAGAGACTAAGAAACCTTACAACATGCTCCTCATGCCTTGCCTCATCCTCCCTACTCCTCTAACCTGCAGACTTATTCCTCTCTCCCCACTCCCACAGACCTGTAACTTGGCCTCTTCAAAAGCTGAGTTGCAAACAGAAAGATCACTTAGGAAAGTTTTGCTAGTTACAAAAAAATTACTGTTTATTCAGGGCATGGCAGAAGTTAACAGGATGATGCTTATTCAACAGACAGAGCAACCACACAGCTCTGGTATAAAACAACTTGTGTTAGTGTTAAGAATAGATAATATCATCTTAGTGAGGAATTACCCTCTAAATCATTCTTCTCTCTGGTGGCCTCGGGCTAAGGCTTTGAATTGTCTTAAAGGAAAATGTCTCTGGTTGATGCATGCTAATTCCCACTGTAGGGAAGTTCAGGTCAGCTCTGTGCTGCACATCTGTTTATGTTAAACAGACAGATTTTGGTAGCAGTAAATTGTGCCACAAATGGCTCCACAGAGGTGGGAAGCCTCATTTGGTCTTCAAAGTAACCAACTTCCTACAGTAAACTTACAAAGTTCAGTGCTGTAAACCATGAAGGACACCTGCATGTCATTAAGTATTTAATGCTGAGCATACAGCTTTCTGGGTCACCATCTGTTCAGCAAGAGCACCAGCTTCTGGCTGCTGTTCCCCAGTTCAGAGTGCTCCAGGGTTTGAACTCTCAGCCTTGACAGATCACAATTACCCAAAAGGTAGCGTGGATGGATCATCTGTGTCAGCAACACAAAGCAAAAAACAGTGTCCCAAAAGAAAACAATTCAACCAGGCAGAGTTCAGTAGTCTGTTTAAGGATTATGAGATAATCAGTATCTCTCATAATGTAAATGCCTCTGTTTGTTGTATCAACTGCTGCCCTTCTAATCTCATCAAGATGCCTGCTTACCTGCAGTTATCTACTTCTGGTAATACTTAGGGTCTGTGTTGTTAAAGTTCTCTTTCGTGCTACAAAGTTTGCTAACTGAGCAACTACTCACGGAAGAAAGTTCAAAATTAGTATGTCCTCACCTAAACAAAACTTGGTGAAAACACTTTTTGTAGCGATAGGAGGAGCTACCTGCATAAAGCTAGAGAAGAAACATCTCATCAGCTCTAGAAATCCAGAATTACTTTCCCCTGCTCTGCAGGATTACTTTCCCCTGCTCCATGGGAGCCAGGTACACCCAGTGCTGGCACTTCTATCCAAAGTTCTTGGCCTATCACTTCAGCCTTTTGAAGTTGAATCACCAGATGGTTCCACTACATCATCATCATCATGGAATTAGGCAACAATAATTACAGAGATAAAACAAAATGTAATGGATCCTAATGGTTGCTGGGGAAACATGACCTTTGCATAAAACAAAGCAGGGGAAAGAGAGAACAGAGGCTGCTCTGAGGTCTGGGGAACTGAGGTAGGCTATAACCACTGTTCACATCACAGGTTTACAGCTTCTGATTTTTTGACTCCTCTCCTTCCCACTCAAGCTGTATTACACATGAAAACTCAATTTAAGGAAATGTATTTTGTGGAACAGTTCCATATTATCAGTGAGAGGAACAAACAAGGTTCTCCCATTTGGGAAAAATCCTACTTGGGATTTGATTTTTCAGAATCTTCTTAAATAAAGCCAGCGATTTAATATACCTATAGCCAGTGCTCAAATTGAGCTAGAGTTCAAAGCTGCTAAGCTCCTTCATACGTCTTGAAGAGAGGGGGAAAAAAAAAAATTAAAAAAAATCAGCATTTCTCCTGATTCTGGAAACAGAACTGGCTCATCCACATGACTAGAAAAGCATAAATAGTCCATGACCAAAGGAAGCCAATAAAGCTGACACCTTCCTCCTCTCTAATGCCTCTGTTTCTTCAGTCTTGTAAAATGAAGACGACTTTCTTATCCCTGCATACCTTACACATTCCCCAGGTAAACGTGGGCAAGAAATGACACACAATGGTGTGGACACTCTAACTGGCAACACCTTAGCTTGATTTAGTTTATTTCACTCTAAAGATATTTGTTTACAATACAAAATTGAAACACTCCTACCTATCTCACAGAAGCATGTTTTTCTTCATTCACATTCATTTTTTCTAAGAGGTTTTCTAAAGGCAAGACCTAAAGACAGTAAGAGAATGCTTGACGGAGATCATCTGTGCTAAATGACCAGAGTTTCAGGAATAAGGGCTGTGGCTTGCCTGTCTGCTATCAAGAAATCATTTTTGATTGGAAAAGAAAGCACACAGCTACCATTCCGCTAAGACAAGGTAAACAGGTAAAAAAACCAACACACACCCCCCCCCCAAAAAAAGACAAAAATAACCCCACCCACAAACAAAACCACCACCAAACACACCAACCCAAACACTTAAAAAAGAATTATGTAATTCTATACTTTGATGGTAAATGCCCTCCCAGCATGGCCTTTTTAGTTCCTATAATGCACGTTTCTCTGTTCACTCCGTTTTTCACATCGTGTTTGGGTCTATTCTACCAGGTTTTCAACAGCTGAGTTACAATTTGTTATGATAAAGGGCAGCACAAGAGGTGTGACTTGCAATATGTTACAGCCTTTGCAGGAAGCAAGTTGTCACCTAAATTATAGTATTTGTGTATTACAGTTAAAAAGAGAACTCCATTACTTGCTAAAGCAGGACATGTTTGCTATCTTTTAAAACACAGACCTCTGCTTTGCTGACCTGCCCACGGAGCAGCTGAGAAAAACTCTTCTGTCAAGGCAAAATGGATGTCCTTATGCAAAAGCCCCAAGTCAGTTCCTTGTACCAATCTTCTAGAACCCACAACTCCACATGTGCAATTTACGTTTCATAAGATGAGGGATCTACTGCCTTCTATGAAAGCTTTTGTGAAATGATCATCCTGCCTCCCACCATCAACACTGTAAAATAGTAAATTAGCTTGTAATTGAATTTTTCTTATCATGGCTTTCCCAGTAAGTTAGAGAGACCTTCAGTACTTGTTATTTTTTTTCCCTAAAAGATATTTATAATGTGGTTATCTAGTCTTCTTGAGTCTGTCAGGCAGACTAAGCTCTTTAAGCTGCAGAACAAACTTTCTCCAGCCATTAGTTTGTTGGAGAGTTTTTCCTTCCTTTTCCTTTTTTATTTTTTGGCACCTTTTGAAAGCGTTGACATCAATGCAGAATGCCTTACTCTGGTAATGCTGTCATCATCACCATTGCCCTAGTCTGGCCCTCTCATATATACCCAAGAATGGGGTTTAAACATTTCTCCACAGCACAACGTTCAGAGCTTATCTGCCAATCCCCATCTCCTGTGATCCCCTAAAATTCTTTGTAGTCACTGCTTTCAAGATGTTTCCCACTATATAGGTTTCATTCATACATATGGAGCTAGAAAGGACTAAAACATGCTGTGCTAAGCCACCTGCATCTTTATTTTCAGCCCTGAAAACACAACAGGGAAAATGTTACCCATGCATAAGACACAGACGTAGAGGAAGGAACAGGTGGAAAGAGGCTCCCTGCCTTTTCCTGGCACCTCTCCCTGTTTCCAAAATGGTAGAAAGAGGTCCTCAGCAGCCTCAGGCTGTTAACAGTGATGCCAATCTTCAGTTAGTAATGCATTTTGCAATATTTAGCATTTTTCTTAAAGACTAAAGTCTGATTCTTCATTAAACTTTGAAAGCAAAAAATAAAAATGTATTTTTAGTATTCAGTTTTAAAGAAAATACTTGAAAGTGTGACCAATGAGTTACATTAAAATAATAAAAACATATGTAGAAGGTCAGAACAAATAATCCCATAGTTGTTTTGGATTTTCTTCATCTAGTGATTTTTAGGCCAATATCCAGACAGGAAAGGGGGAGGAGTGGAGCTGTCAGTACTGTGTTCAATGAGTATAATTACACTGAATTAGCGCTACGGGGTTTAGAGAGAGAGGGAAAAAAATACTATTCCACAGAGTTAATATAAAGTGGGCTTTCATGTACATACAAATCCACAAGGAGCAAGCTACTGCCTGCTGAGACCTATTTGAGAGCCAAGGGATTGATCGGACTCAGCCAGCCCTTGCTTAAGAAAAAAGCTGCAGTTGTGAATTACTGTAAAGAAGTATTCACATGATTGATGGGTTTACCCCCCCCACACCACATTTGTTTCAAAGATCCATTTTGTCTTCTGTGGTGATGGTGTGAATTAACCTGTCTCACAACGGCTGGCTGGATTTTGCAAGACCAGTCCAAGGTCCAGGAGCTCGATGAAAGTTTTAGACGTGAGACTGGGAAAATGGGAAAGAGATGCTATTTAACAGCCAGGCTTCTGAGGAGCACCATAACGCCAGCCTCCTCAAAAAGACTGCAGAACTTCTGCCATCAGACCAGACAGCTCTTCACCTGCCTACAGAATCATCTTTGAAGGACCTCTGCCTCTGATCTCCCTTGCAGTCTCCACCCACTTGTCCTTATATACAAGGGAGCATAAGGTATATTTATTTTATCTCTTGCCTGTTTAATCCAATTTGCTGTAAGCAATAGGTTGGGTTTTTTGTTTTTTTTTTCCTTCTTTTTCCCCATGGAGAGCAAGAGAAAGCCTGAACTCTGTATGCAGTAAAGGAGGCAGAGACTCCAGGCAGATCTGCAGTGGGATTTCTTCTCAAGCCTCAGGCACTTCAAATTAAAATAGACAAAAGGGAATGGGGGAGAACAACCAAAAATGGGCCCAGATTATGACCAGCTTTTAAGAAGTTCCTGAAATCTTTTGAATTGACAGTAAAACATGGAAAGACAGATTTCCATGGAAGCCTGATCACACACCTGCTTAAGAACTGGCCCATAGGATCTCAGGAGCAGCTTATTCAGACAGGAAATCTATTTGTGACAACTGCAAACTGCCACGTTTGTTCCAGTTTCCAGGAAGGTACTACATGCATGTGTAATATTTCTTTTTCCTTTAAGAGGTAAATACATTGCATAGAAGCAGGAAAAAATAACCAAGCAAACAACAGAGCATTAAATACTATTAGCTACACCAAGCTGGCTGCAGACAAGTGAAATGTAGCCTTCCCACACACAACTCGACAAATGCATTTCACACCGTGTCTGCACCATTTCATTTCTATTACTCTAGACTTCCACGAAACCATGTGTCTTATCCTACAGCACCTCCTCCATATTCACAGTCCTGGTCTAGCCACAAGAAAAAAAAAAAAAAGTTGCATCAGTCATCTGTGTCACTGTACTACTCCCCACCACCACAGTACCAGCATTTCTAATCACGACCTGCAGCATCTACTGCTCCCCACAGTGACAGCTCTTTATCCCAGCCCCACTGCCCCACCTGCCATCCCAGGCCTGGCTCAGAGAAAAGGGCATAAGAGCACAACCGTGCAGCGGGTTTTACAATGAACATTAGGCAAGGGAGCTTCACAGCCCATTCTGCCTTAGTTTGTCACGGCACATTGTAGAAGTTCTCTGTCCTCAGGTTTAGAGCAGCTTGGTCCTTGCCCCTAAGAGAGCTCTTCAGTCCTTTCTCAGACACCATCCTCATCTGCTTTGATAGTCATGGCAAGATGTTGCAGGATTCACAAATGTCAAGCCCAAATGCTGTGAGAGGTCTCTCAGACTTGGGCTCTCACTTGGAGATAAAAATTCTCAGGCCAAAATGTGTCATAACGGAAAGCATCCAATAGCTAAGGTAGCCCCTGTGCACCGCAGTTATAAGCAACCCATAGAAACCGCAACTAGAGCTCAGCCATCCTGGGATGACTGGGTTAACCGATGAACACCCATCATCCTCAGCAGCTTACAGAAACTGATGAGACCTTCTCCTGCTATCCTACAACCATATTTCCCAATTTTATGTGTCCACATTTTATTAACCCAAATGTACAACATGAAAAACTCTGTTGCTGAGAAACAGTCCAATTTGTCAGGATCACTTTGACTTTCGCTGTGCTTGTGACCCCCATTGCTGTGATTTGCAAGTTCTACACGCATGCTTTTCTGCGCCACTGTGCTAACAAGGAAGGAGGGAGATAGAATCAGTGTCAGGCTATGCTAGGACCTTGCAGAGCTGCCAGCAGCCCGCAAACCACACGTATGGAAAAGGTGATAAAACAGTATCACGAACCCTCCATGAGCTGGGGTGGGTAACACCAGAGCAGCAGAGCACAATAGTATCATCAGTGTCCTAATATGATGCTGCTATGTTAACAGAGCCATCAAATCCCATAGACCCACCATCTGAAGCTGAAGCTCACTGTAGTCCCAGGAGACTGGTGGTCTTTGTTTCTACCAGTCATATGACAAAAACATTTCCACCGAGCTCTGATTAGTACACTAGGTTACTCTCTTTCCTCCCCCACCAGATCCCCTAACTGTGCAGTTCAGTCCAGCAGCAATAGCAGCTGGATAGGAAACACGGGTGTGCTATTAAGAAAGGTCAAGTTATTTCATTTCCAAAGTCTATGCACAGTGCAGTACCATTAAAACCAGGAACATTTTTCTTCTCATTCCACCTTAAGATTTACTTGAAACAAAAGCTATTTGTTGTCACCCCTTCATTTGCCCCACTCAGAGGCACTGTAGACAAGTGATCTAAAAGCACGATCATTAGAAGCAAGAGGTTGCCTGCAACCCTCAGTAGACTTCTGTTACTGCTGATGCTGCCTGTGTCACAGCAAAAGCTGCAATGCACTTACTGACTCCCATGATGACAAGGAGCTCTAAACCCCTGTGCCCATTCACAGCACCCTACATAAAAGCCACTTGAGCTCATCAAGAATAGGAACGAGCTTTTTAAGTCCAGCCCAATCCAGTTAACAGGCTTATATGGAAATGCTGAGGTACAGGGCTTACAAGTAGCAATGCACTGAACTTGCACACACTACTTTGCAAAAAATGGGAAAAGAGGCAAAAATGGGAAAAGAAAGAAAGGAAGAACATATATGCACCACCCAGCTGAGATTCATAACCGCCTCTTTCCTTTCATTCCTTTACAGATTACTTTATCTAAAGTTATGAGAATAAGATAGTGACCTTTGCGATTAGTGATCATTATTATAAATTGTGTTCCACTAGCACAAAAGAAATAAATATCCTGTTAAATACAGAAGCCCATTTCAGTCTTCCTGATCAATTAGCCTCCCATTCCGCTCTTGGCATATGTTTGTGTAAGTTGATTTGCTTCTGCTAAAGAGATGCTGCCATGCATCAAAATAGAGAGAGAGGGGGGAAAAAAAAAAAAAAAAAAAAAAAAAGATGCACAGAAGCTTTGAGATACTTTGTTGTGACATTAGTTGGTGATAACACTACTATCCCCCATCTCCTTCACTCCATCTGTGCACACAGATGCAACTTGGGGAAGTAACTACTCCTGACCTTCTGCTGAGAAGCAAGTACATAAATAGGTGCCCAAATCCTGTCCTCTCCACCACCCCCAAGCATGCAGGATAGCTCCATAACAAAAGACGGACCAAAAAGATTCCTCCCATTCAAAAAACCCTAAAGATTTGCTTTGGGATTTATTATCAACCTTAAGTAATCTTGAAGTATTTGTAACTTCAGCTTGCTAACTCTTGATTTTCCATAATAGAAATTGTAATAGGACCAATTTTGCCCAAAATATGAATAATAATAGGAGGCAAATGAAAGATATTTTACAAGTGTAATTGTTACTACATGAATTTTAATATTAAAAACATTATCTGTGAGATGCAGGGAGACTAAGACAGCATCAGATTAATTGAAAGCAGCCAGACTTAAGGGAAAATGGTAGTTGTCACAGGATATTCCAATTCTGATAACATACTTGTTCAAATAGTTGTCCATTTACCACAGCGGGAAAGCATCAGGGCATCAAATCGGACATGAATGCAATCAGCTTGCATTTCTGATACCACAAACAGCTTCTTGGAGCAGTTTACTCAAGCATTAAAAAAAGGCAGTAATATAAAGAGTGTTAATGATAAATTATACAGCTAATCTAAATCACAATAAGCCTGCATACATATATATATATTTTATTTTATTTTTTTACACATATATTTAGTTAGTTTGGGGAACTTTACATCAGGAATTGAGCTAAAATGCTGAGAAGGTATTCTTCTAAAAAGAGAATTCCAGCCATCTTGAGCTATACTTGCACATGTAACAAGAAAGAAAGAGGAAGTCAGAAGTATAAATATGACTTTTCAGGCTCACTTCAATGAACATTGCCTCACAGGAGGTACATTAGGGAAGCATTTCCAATGACAAATTCTGAGCTCTAGTCTTGAGGATGATAGAATACAAGCCTCCAAATCAGACCAGAGATAATCAATGTAAAATATTTGGTGCTCAAATGATGATGACATTAACATTTTCTACAAATGTGAAAATGAGATCATTTTTATAAATGATTTCTTGTCAGTGTAAGCAATTCATATGGTGGCAGCTGGTTTGAAGTTTGCAGAAGGCAAAGCTACCACGAGTTAGTCCCAAACAATGGAAAAGAATTGTTTCAGGAATTAGATCTATTTTTCTAGACTAATTTTCAAAGGGAGAATTGGGACAATTCAGATACATTTCCATAGGACGTAAACATAGAATTTTGTAACAATCCTCTGAAATCTTCACCCCAAAGCTGTACGTGATTATGGTGAATGCCATGATTAGGAGGTTGTTAACAGTCCTAAGCAGACCAGGCTTCAAGAAGCACAGTATTTGGGAATCACTTCTTTCTGCTCCCAGTGAGCCCTCCTTTAATAAAGCATGCAAGGAATGAGCACAGATATTCAGAAAGAGTGCTTAAATGGAATCACTAATGACACTCCAAGCCAAACAAAACCAAACAAGCAAACCCCCCGAAACAAAACACAACACAGAACAAAATCAAAGCAACAAAAAAGCCACCCCAAAACCCACAACTTCTAAAACACAGTTTAAGAATTTATTGAATCACAGAATATCTTCAAGAGAAAGAAAATGGAAATCCAGCCCAAGTGAAACTAATAGGAGAGAACAATTTTGGCAGGTGAGATGCAAAATGGAGATTAAGAGGTCCAAGAGCAAGGTTGAGGAACAAGGAGGCAAATACATAGTGACAAGTAATGAGGCATTCCTTAAGCACACGGGAAACAGGGACTCCAGAAGAGTCAATGGGTCCTGCAGACTACCCTGCAGAGACTACCCCGATGCAAAGAAGTCAATGAAGGCAGAAAATGAGATTGCACAGAAGTTAAATGAATACTCTGCTTCAGTCTTCTTTTCAGAGTAGGGAAGAGAGATGCGTGCCCTAAGGTTATGCAAGTAAAGAACTTGAGGCAGAGCTGCCAGACAGAGTTAGGGGAAATAAAATAAATAAAGAAAAAGAAACAACTTGAAAATTTGGTTGCACTAAACTGCATTTCCAGAACTGAGAAAAATCAGTTAAAGGCAAGTGTAAATCAGCTCACCTGAAACAGAAGACTCACTAACTAGTAAAGTCTAAAAACAGCTCATTTTTTCACAGTGATAAATCATGCCTCACCAATCTACAAGAGGCCTTTAAAAACTTATCCTGGATATTTTTACCTAGATGTAAATTGTTTGGATTTTCAAAGACTTTGAAAAAAGCTATTAGGAGAGCTTGGTAATTTTGGGATAAGAAGTGAAGTCCTGTCACTTTTTAAATGTTAGTCAAGGAACGGAGAATCCTAGGTTAAGAACAATAATCAGTTCTTCATATAGAAGGGGGTTTGTAGCACCCAAAGTTCAGCCTAGGATCAGTGCTGTTAAGCACATTTAAAAGGTTGAAAGAATGAAAAACCAGGTAACAAAATGTTCTGCCCATATTAAATGGTATTAGTCAACAGTATGGAGGTCCATGTTCTTTGAACTACCCAGGCAACAGGGCAACACAAATATCAGGTAAAATTCACCAGACATTGAAGTCTAGTGGGGGGGGGGGGAAAAAAAAAAAAAAATATATCCCATTCAAAACCACCATAACCCACCAATACCTAAATCCATTTCTTCTGCTGGTGCTTTGCATTTTTT
>JAAGNO010022340.1:0-19739 GCA_033439905.1 Ceryle rudis
AAAGTTTTGTGTGTGTTGTCCACATTTGTGGGAAAGGAAGGGGGAGGGGGAAGGGGGAGGGGGGGGGGGGGGGGGTGGGGGATGGGGATGGGGATGAAAGAGCTGTTAGTGTCCATGCTAGCCCTCCCACCTAAGAAAAATCTTCATGCTGACCTCTTAAAGAGGATTGGGAAAATCATTACTGAAGAGTTTCACCTGCATCTTGTGGTACCTCCTCTTCCCCCAGAAGGGTCTAGGGAAAGAGGCACTCCCAGGTGCCTGTCTGCATAACATGTGAGTGACCAACACCACCCCACTGGAGAGGGGCAACAGGAAGAGCAGCACAATCTCTTCCTTTTTAAACAAAACAAGTGCTTGCTTTGAAGGATTTCCTTTTAATTTGTACTTCTGAAAATGAAAAATAAGAGCCATATGGTATGTGAAAGGATACAAGACTCCTTGGTCCAGAAGGAGGGATGTCCCTTTGTGCCCTGCCTCTGGCCTGTGTGTACTGAACAGCAGCAGGGAGAGCCTCTGCTTACAGAGATGACATCTCATTGAGCTTGGCAGTGAGCAGGTAATCAGTGCTGATGTTAGAGTTGCAGTATTCCTGTCTGGGATCACTGTGTGCAATCACACGAGCTGCACAGGTAGAGTGTGCTTAACATCTTAAGGTGGCATCCCTAATCCTCATATTCTGCCGGAGCAAGTCTGATATTCATCATTTATGGCATATAAGGAACAAGAACTGGGCAGTGCATGCATAGCAAGTGGGGTGTGTGTGTGGAAGTGTTAGATCTAGGGCAAGTGCCTATCCCTCTGGCAGCGCTCTGACTCAGGGAAAGCTATTGAGAACTGATGTGTAAATACACAGTTGATGTGCCAAGAGTTTCCAGACTCAACAGCAGCTTGACTGGAGTGGCATATCCAGAAATCCCAGACAGCAGTGTGGAGAAAGGGAACATGTTTAGAAAGTCTAGACATACCATATTTTTAGTCCTACTGAGGAGTTAAAAAGCAACTGCTCACAAAAACGCCTTAGCCTTTAAAGAACAAGTCTTTTAATGCAGACAGCATAGTATCTTCAGGATGGCATATTAAAATTACACCGAATGATTAATTTTCACTAATGCAAATTAATTTGGAATTCCTCAATATTGTCTCACAGTAATTTATTCAAGATAAGTATTCCTTCTCATTAAAAGCAGTTACAATTTAAGTATCAAGAATATTGCTCAGACTGCTTTGATTCCATGCATATGTAGCGTACAGTGTTTTGCATATCACTAGTTAATATGGAGACTTGCAGGTGTATACAGAACTTGTAAGTGGCTGACACATCACTTGTGGGTATTTGAAATACATTTTAAGCATTTTTCACAAAAATCTGTGTTTCTCTTTGTTGCAGCTCAAAACAGCCCAGTTTTTGTTATGCCAGCAAATCCAGTCTGATATTTGAATAAAATTAATTAGTTTATTTTACTGATGTCTTTTTTTTTTTTGCTTTTTTTGCTGAATGTGATGTTGTCACATAAGATATGATATGTTACTATTACAATTTTCCTTCTCTAAAGTGTCAGAAACCTGATTTCTGCAGCTAGAAAGGAGAGGAAAGCCAACAGTATCCTGGGCTGCATTAGGCAGAGTGATGTCAGAGGTCAAGGGAGGTGACTCTTCCCCTCTGCTCAGGACTGACAAGATTGTCACTGGACTACTGTCCACAGAACAAGAAGGATGTGGACATACTGGAACAAGCCCGAGAAAAGGCCATGAAGATGACCGAGGACTTGTAGTATCTGTCTGAGAGCACCTAGGAGAAACAGGACTCATTAGTTGCTCTAGTGTTAGGATGGGTATAAACAGAGTGGGATGCAGTTACTCTCCCAGCAAACCTAATCTTCTTTCAGACATTCTGTAAAAGCATTTGGGATCTAAACACAAGACTTATCAGCACTTTTTGCAACTTCTTCTCATTAAAGTCCTTCAAAAGAGGAATATCTCTTCTTTGCATAGATCCTGTCACATAAGGAGTCTGATTCTGCCATCTGCAACAGTCCTGTCTTGTATACTCAACCTCATCGAGTTCAATGAGTTTTATTCATCTGAGTAAAGGTGGCAGATTTTATGAACCTTGTAAATATATTAGTGGCAGAGATGTCGCCAGTATCTTTTCCTCAGGCACATAAGCCTACATCGTATCCTATCACGGAAATGAGAGCCTGGCTATTCAGCTGATATGACACAGAGGGACAGTGGCATTTGCATTCAGTTCTTGGCATGGAAGAGAGGCTGTGGTGCCATGCTGTGAAGAAAGGACATCCAGTCTTGCTGGGGAAAGCAGAGCTGAAGAAGGAAGCATGAAGTAAGATCCTAGCAAAAGGCTTGTGTTTGATGTTTAAGACTTTATAAGTATTATGATTCCCTTATGCCATACCAATGACCACAGTGATTTCGTACTGTTTGCTAATACATGTTTGACAAAGCTATAGTCATCACCATCCTTGAGGGACCTGGTTATCGTTCCCAGACATTAATGCTCAAAAAGACTGCATTCAAGAGGGGAAAGCCATTTTCAGCTGAACACAGACCACGATCACTATGCCTGAAGAGAATACAAGTGTATTTAAATAATAAGATATTTGCTTTGCAAAAGATTGGCATAAGCTTTTGCACAGACTTGTTAGCTTAAAGGCTTATCTCTTTTAATGCTAAGAAGTATTTCCAGGGTGTTTTCGCTGAAGGCCTGCTCAGGAGCAGCTGCTTCTGCAGCACTCCATGTGTGCATAAGCCCTTCGTGAGATGGCATTTTCTGTTTGGATGATCAACATGCACATTTTTTATATATCCAGCCTTTGTGCCTGGGAAGATAAGAAGAATCTTCTCCCTGCACTCTTCTTTAAATGCCAAAAGCTCTTTTGTTTAAATACGTGTCAAACAAATACTTCTCTGCCACGCTCTTCCCAATAAGAAGCTGCTGTTTATTCTTGTTATCTCTTCACTTAATGCATATGATACTTTTCCTACCTCTCGTAAGACTGCCCAAGTGTTTTACTAACTAAACACTTTGATATACCTGTACCATGTTAACTTTCAGCTTCTTAACACTATTTTAAAACTCACAGTTCTTCAAAGAGAAAGAGATTTTTGCTTCAACTTCATGTATTAGTGGCAGGTTGTTGCTCACTTGTTTGGTTTTTCTCCCTCTTTTTTTTTTTTAATGCACCTGTGTGCTGGGAGTGAACAATGCATCTCTTTGATGAGCTTCCTCTGTCTCTTTTCTTGGGTTTTTGCATTTTCTAGGATAGTCTTTTATGACTTTCTAGGACTGGTAAACCACGTGGGTCTGATCTAAGTGCAGACTGGCAGCTGCTGCCTTTGCCTTGCTGCTGCTCTTGCCCCAGTCCACTGCTGCTGGTCACCACCAGAGAGGGGGTGCTGGATGGATAGCGGAGTCCAGCTGGTTTTATGTTCTCATGTAACTCTGAATTCCTAATGTGTGTTAAGATTTGGGAGGGTGTGGAAATGGCTACATGGTATCTCAAGGGCCTGATCCCCAACAGGATTGAAAGAATGCCTGTACATACAAGTGCCTTATCCCCGTTCTCTCTGTGACATTGTCCCTGCAGTTCTGGGAGCAGCAGCAATGGCAGCTGGCAGCTCAGGTCAGCCTCGGAAAGCAACCAGTCTTGTCTCTTTCTAGGGTGGCTTCAGAAGTTACAGTCTTTCTTTCTTGGAAATAATCTGTCTCCTCTGTAATTCCCCTGGTCCTCATGATGCAGAGGAAGAGTCTGAGCAGCGATCAGGTTGTTGCCCCACAGGGTGCTCTAGCTATGTTGTCAGCAAAGGCTTCTCCTTTTCCCACCTCATTCCAGCTGCCTGATCTCCTTAGGTTCAGTGATCACATCTGTTAGTATTTTGGGTCCTAAGATCTCACGAAAGAAGAGGTAGAAACAGCTTCTCTTTCTGCAATGGTGTTTTGCTCCAGTTCACAAGGCTGGTTTATGCTGTCTCTATTTGTCCCCCCATACCTGCCACAGTCCTTTCCTGCAAAAATAGGGACAAACAGTTCATGCAACTCTTTCCCACAACTACCAATCGTTTGCAGAATGAAGTGAGGGACATTAAGGATTTTCTTTGCATTTTCTATCCTGGAGAGTTTGATTAGGCATGAGTCAGTTTAGAAACATTTTAAAAATACCATGGGTTTTTTCTAGATAAAGTTACTACATAAATTGAGTCATATAAATATAGGTATAAACGCCTTCTAACGAATCTTTATGTGATCCTGCCTCCATTCCTCATCCTCTGAACCCCATTTTGAATGACTGCTTGTGCTTCCCAGACAGAGCAGCCCTTTCCAGACAGTGCAGCCTGGCAGGTCTGCAGCCCCTGGGCTCTCCTAGAGATCCTTACCAGCCCCTGCCTGGGGCAGCACTGCACTTCATGCCACACAAGTTGTTCTTAGACACCTCATGGCCCATTTTGTCTCTGTATTTGTAGTACAGAAGATCAGATCCCAAATGAGTTTGGGTTCAGATTTCAAGCAGATCTCCAAGCATATTCATATTCTTAAATCATATTGCAAACATCCTATTGGGTGTTAGGAACCCAAATGCCTCTGTGGATATGTATGTACTTCAAAATTAAATGAAATAGAGGCCAGTAAGTGCTCTGATGCACAATGCAAAAATGAAATGGCACTGGAAGAGGTGATATCAAGCCAGGATTTTTCTTCAAAAGTGAAACTGAAGTAAATTTCAGACCTTTTTCAGGTGCCAGCTGTTTGCAATCTAAACATGAAGGCTCAAGATATGCTTAGAAAAAGACAACATGCTTCTTTCTCCTCGAGCCACCAAAGTTAGGGTGAGGGAAATGCTGTAAAAAGAGCGTACCATTTTTGAATCTCACCACCTTCAGTAGTGGGAATTGGAGGTCCACAGTACACAACACCCCAGAGAGAAGGTGCAAGGAGCACGGCCTTCCCATGCAGTTTGCTTCTGGGAAATGTGGATCTCTTTTAATATTGTGCACCAACAGTTAAAATACTCATACAAGGTTCAGTTTCTTTTTCTATCAGGGAGGGTCCAATTCTACATCTTCTGCATCTCAGCAGAACCTCCTAGCTGCCAGATTAAAGACTACAAGGTCACAGCATCACAGGATGTCGGGGGTTGGAAGGGACCTCTGGAGATCATCAAGTCCAACCCTCCTGCCAGAGAAGGATCACCCAGGGCAGGACACACAGGAACATATTCAGGTGGGTCTGGAAAGTCTCCAGAGGAGACTCCACAGCCTCTCTGGGCAGCCTGTTCCAGGCTCTGTCACTCTCACAGTGAAGAAGTTTTTCCTCATGTTGAGTTGGAACTTCCTGTGTTCCAGTTTGTGACCATTACCTCTTGTCCTATCACAGGGCACAACTGAAGAGAGATTGGCCCCTTCTACTTGACCCCCACCTGCAGATATATGTAAACATTCATAAGATCCTTTCTTAGCCTTCTCTTTTCCAGGCTAAACAGCCCCAGGGCTCTCAGCCTTTCCTCATAAGAGAGATGTTCCAGTCCCTTCATCATCTTTGTAGCTCTGTACATACCTGTACTGCCTTTGCTCAGTACTTTTCTCTCTGTTTATTTTCTGATACCCATGTATTTACTTACTAGGATGCATCTTTTCTGTTTCAAGATATTTGGGTCTGCTTTACATCATCCTGTGTTTGTCTGAACTTTTATACGTGCATCAACCTCCAAAGTGCAATTGCTGGCCAGTCTCTAAAACTTTTACCTAACTGATTGGCATGCTGGATTAGGACAAAATGTTTGAAATACATAAATGCCTGATGCTGTATTGAGAAAGATGGTTCTTTTTCAAAATACTGAAGTATTTTCTAATATTAAAATAAATTGGGATAAGAAGATATTTGCTTTTTAAAAATGTGTTGCAAATATGCCCTCGAGTGCAGCAGTTTACAATTTATTTTTGTTTTCCCTTTTTGTATTAGTGGCTTTTTCTTTTTTTTCTCAAACAACAAAAGAACCCACCTTAGGTTAAATCTAAGTTAATCATAGAAAAGGTCAAGTTCTTTTTTCAAACTTTTCTGGAGCACATTATTAACTTAATATTTTAACAGCTGGCATCTGTGGTAATTACTTTTAGATTATACCTAAAGTCTGTAGAAATCTAATTACTCTGATCTATGAACCAGGTAATTAAGGTAAAAACTCCCACATTTTCTTAGACCTCATTAATGTATTTCCTTTGAAAATTGTTAGCTAATGATGGTACATTAAGAGTTTATCCATAAAATGACAATGAATAATTAAAACCTTTGTCGTAAGATATTTAACTGCTCAATGTCTTGATAATTATTTCTTAATTTGCAGTGCAAATATCGTGCAAGTTTGGGGAGAAAGGACCAATCAAACTGGGGAAATGGCACAGAAAGACACAAATAATATTATTTTCCTTTGTTTACTTAATATCCAGCTAATAATTCAGGAGGTGTGGAGACTCTCAAGGAGCTATGTTTCTCCCACTGACTGGAGCTGGACTAGCAGCAAAAAGAGACACTGAAGGCTTGTGCCCAGTAGGCACACAGTGACCAGCCCTTTCCAATGGAAAGCACTGCTAGGTGTATGTAGCATGACCTGTCAGGTTCCCTCCCAGGGCACCTGCAGGTGTGGGGACAGCTTCAGAAGGTGCCTGCCAAAGGGTCCTTGCTAGAAGGACACTTGCTCAGCTGCTACCAAGGCTGCGAGAGCTTCTTTCAACCACTCTGGTGCTGGGGGAAAAGTCTGGATCTCCCTCCTGTGAAAAAGATTTCTGTGGAAAATCTTTTACTGTTACAGTTGTGTCAGGAAAGCTGTCACTAAAATGGCTAAAATTAAATGTAGTATGTGAGCACAACAGTGTGAAGCTGTGTGCTCCAGCTGAAAAGCGAGTGGCACATGCCTTTCTCCTTCCAAGAGGGGAGTATGGGACACAGTTACCAACTGCGTTGCTAGTTGCAATTGCAACTGTGGGATAGATCTAAAATGGTGGCAAACCAAAGCTGCTTTCCCTTATTTTGACTTAGGAATTTAAGGCTTGTGTCATTTTTAACTAAGCTGTAGTACAAGCTGTAATCTGACAGGATGCAGCAGGCACTGGCCATGTCCTGCTCTCCACTATGGAAAGGGATTTTCAGCCTTGCCTGCTCTCTAGAGGAAGTATTCATAAGGATGGAGGATCTGAGTCAGCAGATTTCCTAAGAAATTTCAACCACTGTCTGCATGCTGCACCAATGTCCCACTTCTCCACAACCTCTGATTCCACGTTGTTTTAATTCCCAGTATGTGTTACCACCCAGAAGACTGGGATCAGCACGTGTGTCTCTGTGTGCCAGGCACTGGGGGTGCGAACATATCTCTTCCTAGGTAATCAAATCTAAAATATGACACACTGCAACAAGAAGGTTTAGACATGGGGCAATGGAAAAGCAACCTGTGGCTAACCTTTGGAACATAAGAAGTTTAAGAGGTTGAGGGTAAACATAAGGAAAACCTTTTTCACAGTGAGGGTGACAGCGCCTGGAACAGGCTGCCCAGGGGGGTTGTGGAGTCTCCTTCTCTGGAGAGATTCAAAACCCGCCCGGACACGTTCCTGTGTGACTTGATCTAGGTGATCCTGCTCTGGCAGGGGGGTTGGACTGGATGATCTTTCCAGGTCCCTTCCAACCCCTAACGTTCTATGATTTAATACAGACTATCTAATCACATAAATTGATAGACGGAGCAATATTTTCCTGGGGTAAGTGAAATGAATCAAATACCAGAAATCTTTGTTGGTCATGTCAGAGCTGCTACAGAATAAGCTCGTTTGCTTCAGGACTTCTCAGGACTGGCTCTGCAGTATCACATGAGGCACATACTTGTTGCAAAGCAGCACATCAAGGGAATCCATCTCTACTCAAGTATTTAATCTGATAAGCCTGGAAGCTTCAAATCTGATTGCATCTGGTCTGCAAAATAACAACTTTCGTGGGAAGTAGTTGAGGCACTGGCTTTGGATCAGAACTTCAAAGAAAAGTTTCAGATGATTGTGTTAGACCATCAAGGACCAGAGTAATTACATATCTGGTGGGATCCCTGGATACAGTGAAGAAACTGGTCTGAAACAGAATATAATTTGCCTTTATTTAATTTTGTCTCCAATAATGATACATTATTTATAAAGTCCAAAAAAGTAATAAAGTAAGATTTTCTGTGAGGCATTTTATTTATAAGGAAATGAGTTAAACAAATGAGCTGATTAGGAAAATTAAGGATAAAAATATTGATTCAATACGAGAGAGATGCACACATAGCTACTCAGGAAATCCTGCTGTAAGACATTACCAAGACCAGATTACCAGACACATATCCCCTAAAAGATTAAATCAATCAATGTTGGAACTGCTTTTTCTCAAGAAACAGCGCTGTCAAATCCACTCCTTTCAAATCATTTTGTATTCTGACTGGGTCAAACTTCTGACTCAAAACCAAGTCTTCTATGAGCTTTTGGCCCATTTTTCTTCCTGCTTCAGTAGACATCACCTTTTGCCAGAGCTTCAGCAGCAATCCTCCTTTGAAAGAATCACAGCGTGACATTGTCAAATTAACACGGCACACGTGCCACCCGTGGCACACAAGGGACAAACCACATAACTAGCAGCAAACACCCACCAGTCTCCTGTGGACAGTGAGATGTCGACACAGCTAGATCATGTGGATGGGATAATAATTGCCTACAAATGCATAGGGAGACACAGGCCTTTCATTCAGCTCAAGATCATTTGTATTGACAGACAACTGGACTTGTTCCCTTGTTGCAAATGTTGCAAGTCAAAATGATTGAAGACACACGTTAAGGTCTTCCCAATACACATAGCTTCATGGCTTATGAAGGAGCCTAATAGTTATATCACTCACGCCATTGTTTTTACTCTAAAGCAACCAACAGTTTTCACTTTCTGACAGATAAGGCCTCAAGCTAAAGAAGCAAATGATCCTAATACTTTCATTCGGGAAGTAAGCAGTGGCTCTCTAGGAAGCATGCCTGACCAGTCCAGCATTAGCACCAGTCTGCAGGATAGTCATTGCCTGCTCCCCACTCCTCTCAGGGATGATATATATGGTGGATAAAGGGTCCACGGAGGAAATCTAAGGGTAAAACAAAGTCTCCTAGAAAAACAAGAGGAGTTTATTCTCCTGCAAAACATGCTTTTGTATAAAACTGGCGACAGTGAAGAACTGAATTTGCACAGTATTGTACTGGGGAGATTAGGAGTTGAGGGGAAGGCAGCAAACAGACCTCTTGCCTAGGAGGACTGCAGGAAAGGTGAGGGAAGCATGAGGCATTGAGTAACAAGGCATCTGCTGTTCTGTCTTCAGGTATTGGTGAGAAGCAGATCATAAAAACTAAAGCTTTTGACTGTCCATGAGTCAAGAAGTTTTAGAGGTAGCCCAGCACTCTCTCAATACAAATACCTGCTGGACTGGCAGAGGCAGCTAGAGGAAAATAAAGAGTAATCAAGCTCTGAATCAAGAAACCACATCTCACTCTGGGTTGGACAGAGTTCTAAGAGGTACTGAGACCCTCTATTATCTGCTGTTGAAGTTTAAATTTAAAGCTCCCTTTCTGATCTGCAAATCAGTCACCAGGCTGAGTTAGCCAGCATTTAGCTCTCAGCTGAGTGCAAAACCCATCACTTCAAAGCAAAGGCAGGGAAATCTCCTGCCTGCCAAGCAAGGGATTTCAGCTATGGATTTCATAACGGCTGCACTTGCATGAAACTTTTTCATCCCTCTCTTTCCTTCCCTCTACCATGTTCAGCATCCATGCTTCTTTTCCTCTCTCCCTCCAGTGCTTCCCTCATTGCTTGATCACCCTGGTGCTCTGCTCCTTTCTTGCTGCTCTGCTGGTTGTGCTTTCCCCTTACTGCCCCCCACCCTGCCCTGCACCTGGGTCAAGAAACAGTGAACTGTGGCATAGACTACCAGGCAGGGGATGGGGCTGGTAAGATCCTTATTCAGACTTATTCAGGGGAATAATGCTATGTGGACGGTGTGAGGGAAGCACTCTGTGATGTGAGGATGCTCTTTTGTAACACTGAACACATTCATTGCACATCTTTTTCTCAGCTACAAATACAACTAGTGAGAGAATTTTCACTGAAATGTTTGGAAAGAAGAGGATCACAAAACAAAAGCTATAGCTCTGGATACTACTTTTTCAGTGTATTTTTGTCTTGTATTTTCATTTCAAGATTCAAAATAACTTTCCTTCACAAAGGACAAACAAGAATATCCATCCATCCCAGCAACACCTACAAATGAACTGAAGCTTTAGAAGAGTGTAATTCTGTGTGTCACCGCTGGATGGAGATGCGCAACTTATTTTAGTGAACATGATGAACACAGCATCGCCTAAGGATACAGTTTTGCTGGAAAAGATGCTGCTATCTGTTAAACCAAAGATTGAGACAAAACCAAAAAGAATAAACCCGGGACACTTCCTCCTGATTTCTCATCTAAATCCCCTCCTTTCTAATTTAAAACCATTGCCCCTCGTCCTTTCACTGCAGGCCTTTGTAAACAGGCCCTCTCCAGGCTTTTTGTAAGCTCCCTAACTTCATTTATAGCTTTCATGTTTGCAGATTTAACTGCTGAACTACTGTCTGTGTTTGTAGAGTTCCCGTGAAAATTGAAGGGGGGGGGGAGGGGAGATAAGATCATCTGCTCTGATAAGATCATCTGCTCCAACAAACGATGCCTTTGGCTCGTGCAAAATCCTCACCGCACATCATCAATGTTATCCCATCGCTTCATTTGCTCTGTGGTGTGTTGTTTCTTTATGGTTGTATTTTTAGCTGTCCTGTTTTATTGTTAGTCTCCAGGAAGTGTTTATACAATTTTAGATAAAAAATCAGTGTTCATATGGAGAAAGGTATAGAAAGAGACAACAAGATATCAAATATCTATCGACTACAGACATTTGTAGGTCAGGCTTGTACCTGTTAATTGATTTGCTTTGTGAAGAGCGCTCAGTGAAAGCAGGACTCTGTTTTGCTGTGGACTGAAGTCACTAATGGATGGCGGGACATCTCCTTCAGTGAGCATCCTCTGGGGCAGAAAAGCCTGGAATTTGTTTGTGGTTAGAAAATCTGTAGAGAAGTGTGTGGCTGCAATGAAATCTACAGCATTAGCCCAGTCCTCACCGAAATTTGCTTCTGTATCAGGAAGGTATTTTAAGCTGAAAGAGATCAAAATAAAAATGTAACAGATAATTGAAATCCCCCATAGAACACATTAGTCAATCACTTACCCCAAATGTGTTTTATTCAGTATAAAATCGAGTGGTCTCAATGCCACAGTGACTTAAAGCCTCCTTTGGCACTTTACACACGTCTCATTTTAAGCCCCCAGCCTTCCCGCCCATCACAGCAGCCATCTCTCACTGGTCATCCTGTGCTCTGAAAGAGCAGAAGGAAGAGCAGGGCCTAGAGAGTAGAGGTCTGAAGTAAGAAAACTGTTGTGGACTTTACTGGGACTCTGTCTTTCCAAAAAGGCTTGCAGGTGGTAACCTGCCACCACTCTTGTCCCTGTACCTGTCGTGAAACTTGGGCAGTGCATAAGCAATGGAGGCGACATGTGCCCTCCACAAGAACTGGAGGGCATCATCCAGGTGGAAGGAGGAGAAGGTTGCAGGACTCCTGGCTTTGTGTTCTGTAGATAACAGATACTGCAACAACAGGGAGAAAAAAAAAGGCAGAGAAGGAGGGGGAGGTTGAAATCAAATTAATTTTTTACATTTATGCACATACTTCACAAAATAGTCACTTTTCAAGGTAAGGGACATTGCTTTTGAGTAGTAGAATGTGCTGCTTTGTAAGTAACTATAATGTCTGACATAGAGACAAAAAGATGATTAATATAGATTTATAAAGTGAATACCTGTCCCCACTGAAGTGGACGGGAGTTGCTGCTCTTTGACTTCAACACAGCAAAGCTTTTGCCCACATAATTTTGGTATTCTGTCTCAATATTTCAGTGGATGTTTGTATCTGAATATGATGGAAGCTTCTGTGCTGAAATATTGAATTCCTTGAAAACCTGCTTATACTCTTTCAGCCACAACTTTCTGAAGATTTTCAGAAAATAAGAACATGATCCTTAATGGTTATCATTATGGCTTTTTATAATAACTTCTGCAACATACAGCTTAGGGAAAAAATCTTAAACAATCCAGTCTTGCTCCTAAATCCTCTACCTTCACTCTCAGTTGCCAAAAGGGACTTATGGTTTAAATTTTCTGTTTGAAATTTCAATTTTCAATTAATTGACTACCAACAAGAATGTTGGATATAGAAGTCTATCTATAAAAGTAGTTGCTGAATATATGAAGTAAGAAATATTATGGTCTTTGGGATTAGGAAACAGCAGAATGAGGGGGAAAGAGAATATCTACTTATATAAATAAGTGTCCTTCTGAACGAAGTTTTAGAATTTTCAGTTTTTAGATATTCAAAGGAATAAATGAACCCTATAAAACCAATGCAATGCCATTTCTCTAGGGTAATGTTCTATCTTGTATGCTTATTTTACATTGCTAACATAAGCAGTATAGGAAGAATACAAATATAACTGTTAACTATACAGTCTCTGGGGACACTCTCCAAAATACAGAATTATCTTAAAGGAGGGGGCAAAAAAACCCATAACCTGTAAAAATCCTGGCCTTCTTATATCTGACCCTTTATGCCATGTTTTTCATTTTTTCTGCTTATTTTTATATCAATCTGTTACTGAAAGCAAACCAAGCTCTCTGAATCATACAAATAACTGTAATAATAGTTTTTAAAGGTGCAATTTCCTACAAAACATGAAAAAAAAAAAATTTACTTCAAAATAGGCCTTCCAGTCATCCATGAGCTTGGGAATTTGAGACCTGCAGTCGGCAACACTGTAACAGAAATCAGCTCTTTGCTCCTCTGGTGGCAATAGCTCTATCTCGTACTGCAGCTGCCCGAAGAGACCAGCCTCCACTGCCCCCAGAAAGGGTAGGGCAGACAGGTAGTAGTTCATACCTGTAGCAATAATTAAAAAGGAGGAGGTGTTAACCACAAGCAACTGAAAAAAATCCCACGCAGAAAAATAAACACTCTCCCATACCAAATGCAACTGTTTCAAATTGCCGCTGATAGAGTTGGATATAATGCACTAATGATGGTATCTGTATTGATTTAGATATGATTTATAATATTCATTTATATATTACCCTTCAATAGCCTTTGCATGAGATGACAGTGTGCTATACTTTTCAGGAAAGGACAAACAATGGAAAAAAGCTAGATCTTTTTAGGTTATCACAGACAGGATGTCAAAAGTCTTTCAAACATTAGTTTCAAGCTAAGCACAGAAAGACTAAGGGGCACCCCATGAGTATCGTTTGCATGACAAAACCCAAACTTTTTTATTCATCCTAGGCATATAAGAAAGAAAAAGACAAACGCTAGTGATCTTTTACTGGAAAATAAAATTTTTCCTTTACAAATTATTTAGCTTACTGAAAATTGTTTGGAAATGACCTCAGTTTGTTTGGTTAGATTATTTTAAGTCTTTGGTTTGATAAATAAATTGGAGCAGTCAGATCCAGCATGTAGGAAACCTTGTAGTGGAGCACATCTCCAGTAAGAGTGGTCATAGGACTGTTTGTGGGGTTTATATTTTATAGATAGTATTTTATATTCCTCCTTTGAAAAGCGGATTTTAAATTCTCCTCTTAACTGTGTCCTCTCTGTAGAAATAAAGTTCAATAACTCCCAGTGAAAAAGAGCTTGAAGACGAGCTGTTCTACCTCTTGGGTGGGTGGGTACTCCTGAGCCACTGCACTGAGATGTCATTCACTCATGCTTGGTCTCAGGGCCACAGGCTGCCTAGGTATGTTTTATACAGTCCCAGCAGTATGGACCAGAATTACCAAAACCTGATCACCTACCATGTATCCCTGTCCTACTCATGGGAAAACATTGTTCCACCTCCTGTATGTGGGCCTGACTGGGAATTCAGGAGGAAATATATGGCCAGTCAGAAGAGCAAAGGAAAAGATCCAAGCGACAAGCAAACGGTGTCACATGGGCAGTCATTGCTAAGCTGGGTCTTGCTTCTCATTCACTATTTTCATGAGACGTATTGAAACCTGGATTTCACCCCAGAAAATACTTACATTCTTTTAAGTGGGCTTGCACATATTATGTATTTGTACCTGCTTAGGTGACTCAGAAGGCAGAAAACAATGCAGGAAAGGACTATGCTGTATATTATTCTAGGCAAAAAGAGCTGTAGTTCTTACACAGGGAATGTTTAATGTACCTTGGGGTGTAACAAATGTGAGTTTCTGGTTTAAGATCATCCTGGCTTCATATGACTACTAATGCTAGGGAGGGCTGCCCTGAAGGCCAACCAAAACTGCTTTCATCTTAAGAAGAGACATTTCTATGCAGTCTGAAAGACTTTTTACATGTTCCTGATGCAAAAGGGCAAATCCAGCCTGAGTTTGCACATTCTCTGGAGGCAACAAAACTGGTATCAAGCAAACATGCAGTGTTTAGAAGTAACTGAAAAGCCCGAATGCAAACACTTAAGAAAGTAAAGGTGATGGTTACTATTCCAAGAAGGTCCCCTGCTTACACAGGCTGTGTAATGATCCTTGTTACTTGTCACTGCTTGGGACACCTTCCTGCAGAGCACCTGATGCTAGCCACTCACAGAGATGGGAAACTCAGGTTGGAATATCACAGTGAGCTTTGGTTTACTCTGAATTTACATTATTATTATAATTTTTATATTATTATAAATTTACTCTATGCTTATGCCTTTGTTCACTTGAAGATATATACATTTAATTGCTGGCTCACAGCCAGAAGCTTCATTCAAAGGGCCTCGACAAAGAACTTGTGTGGCAGGGAAGGGACGGGGCCGGTTGCTGAACCTGTCAGGGGCATTGACTCTTGAACTTCAGATCTTTAAACTTCCCTTTCTCTCTGTCACTGTCTTCGGTTTGTTGCTACTTACTGGAATAAAGAAAAAATTTAACAGAATTTCAACCTGCCAGAACTCCAAAGCCAATATTAAAGTGAACATAAATTGCCTCATAGCTCATGTACACCAGGTCAAAGTATAAACTAAATTTTAGCTGAGTACTGGAAAGCCTGCTGGATAAATGTCAGTGTAATGAAGATAATTAAGTCATTTGGATATTCATGGGAACAAAGTCTCCCTTTATTTCATTCACTGTAGCTTACTGACCACAGTGAAGTTGTTCAGGTGCAACTGAAGGCAGAAAAGTCTTGTCAGATTTGTACTACAGAGGCTGATGCAAGAACCACAACGATTCCTGACTGACATTCTGACAGTTAGTTTGAAGTACTATCAGCTAAACTGCTAATGGAGTAATCAAATCTGCTCTGGAGTAATTGAAAACTAATTTTTACAAATGTCTATAAATATAGATACTTGTGATGGTGTTTCCCATGCAACTTTACATGCATTTCTGCAGTGTAAACATCTTTAAGGTCAAAACTTTGCATTTTTTCCTTCCTCAAGTTATCAAAGTCAATTAACTTACAGTTACTCACTCACACTTAGGTGTCTTGCTGCAATTTTTTGATGTAGCACTGAAATTACTTTGTAATACAGAAGTCTAACGGGAAGAAAAACTCTAAATTGCCTTCTAGGACATAAATTATATTTTGAAGAACAATATAATAGCAAATACTTACAGGACCACCAGCTTCTTACAGATATGCATAGGGGGTCTCCATCTTCATAGCCACAGGAAGTCACTTTGGAAGGATCTGCCAATCTGCCTGCATCAAATGAAATAATACATCAAATACTTCTCCATCTTTTTCCCATAAGAAATCCCACTGAGATTAAAAAAATATATTTGAGAAAAGCATGAAGAATTTTGCTCAGAGAAGCAGAACAATTACTGTTGTTTGCTTCATAAACTACTTTCCATAGAGCAGTTGAATTTCTCAGTCAACACTTCATGCAGTGCATAGTAATTTGATTGTGTTTTACAGTTAGATTTATTCCTCACTGTAAATGTATTCTGAGAATTCATGGAACTGTCTGGAAGTGGGACATCACAGTGATATTTTTATGGGGATATAAATATACATGCACAGGCGGACATAAACACATGCATAGCTGATGCATGATTTTCAACAGACACAGGGCTGCTAGTGTAGGAGAGCTGCTTATCAAGCAGAATAGCACAAATTAAATGTGCTAGTAATAGGCTCACCTAATTGGGTTGTGTGATACAGAATCCCTTCCAGTTTAATGATGCGTACAAACATGGCCTTACTGTGAAGCTAAGGATGCAAACGTTGCTGTACCTGATTAGCAGGGTTTTCAAGCATCTGCTGTAGCAAACATGTAAGACATTTCACAATTACTCATGACAGCATGTAAGACATGTTTTACTTTAAGCACATGACATGTAGAACCAGACTAATTCCCGAAAGCATAATGTGCATGTACATTATGTGGTAATTAGTCATGTAGTGAGTCAGGACTCACTACCATGGTCAGGACCAATAATTTCAGCTATTCCAGAAGCTCCTGAGCTCTGCCCTGCAGAGCACTTACTCTCTGATGAATCAGATGAGTAACGATAGTGTCATTTCTGTCAGATTAGAACTAAATCTCATTACATTCTTTAGAAACCAAGCCAAATTCTCTGATATTTTTTATTCAAGAAGAAGAGATGATCATGGACCATGTACATACAGATTATTCTAATTATCCTCTCTAGCTGACTGGACAGAGCTTGTGCTTTGGGGCATGCTAGCTGCTCAAGCCTGTATCTTTCAGCAGCAGAGCACTGGGAGCATGAACTTGCAGTGGAATACTGTTCAACATTATTATTATTCTTTTTAATGAGAAAATGATATATTTTAATAGATACAAAAAGATTTTTTTCCTAAGATTCTATTTCCATACGGAGCATCAGAAGTAGGCAGCTGTAGTTTGCTAGTGTGCAAAGAGTAGGAATGGGAAGGATAAAGGAAAAGAAGATAAAGAAGACAAAATGTTGCAGAAGAGTTGTAGATGATATTTACTGAAGGTTGTTAGCCTAGATGTGTGGGGAAAATGAATAGCCCTGGCCAGTATTGGTGATAATCATTGATATGTACAGATTTCTTGGAGCTGGAAACACTAATCCCACTTCCCGCACTCCAGTTTTGTTCTCTCTGGTCCCTTCTATTCCCTGTGCTTAACATGACTT
Organism: Ceryle rudis; assembly: GCA_033439905.1. Lineage (NCBI taxonomy): Eukaryota > Metazoa > Chordata > Aves > Coraciiformes > Cerylidae > Ceryle > Ceryle rudis. Next base: position 17,290 of record JAAGNO010022340.1, read on the forward strand.
ATTTAAGTCTTCATGTCTACTGAAGCTATCTATATGTGTCTTTGTATTGACAGTGCCTCCCAACTGTATGTCATATGCAACTACTTGAAAGCTCATCAGTAAGATTTCTTTGCTATTTTTCGTGGCTGAGTTGTTAATGAAAAAGCTCAGTTCTCAAAATGAAAATCGAAGAACTCTGAGCATATCCTCCATTTAGCTGTATATTTCCCCTAACAACAGTTCTCACTAAATTCTCCTTCATGTGTTCCTATTTGAAATTCCCTGTTTCATTCTTATTTTGTAAAGTGACATTAAAAACTTTAATTCTGTGCTTTAAGTTTACAAAGGGAGGAAATGCATTTCTGGACTTAGTTAAAACGTCACTTATACCATAAAGGAAGATAAAAACTAAAGTTAGTCTGACACAATCTACCTTTGATTGACATAATCTGCACTTTATCCCTTTATATATTTAGCTTTGTGTCTCTAAATATTCTTTCTTCTACACTTACTCTAATGTTTGATCTACTGTTGATATAAGAGAAATAAATATTTTTGTGTCCTTATCCCATTTTTCCTTCTTCTTAAATATATGTACAATCTCACTCTTTGGACATATAATACTACCTGAATCTGTCTTTAAGTTCTTGCTCCTGGGTTTGTACTTCTGTATGTCAATTCTTCCAAGTGGGGGTAGAAACTACCCAGTTTCCTCAGCCTGTATAGATAGGACTCACAGCTTAGCTCCATCTCCCAACTTACCATTTCTATTTCCACACTCTTATTCCTATCAGCTGTGCTGTCTCAACATCATTGTCTCTACTGTAAATGTAGGCAAATTACTGATTTCATTTAATGTCCATGATTAGATTATTGCAAATCTTTGTACCACTCATTAAGTAGCAGCTTCACTTGTACATTTTGGTTTATATAGAACTATATCCATAAACATATTTTCTCAGCAACATAACTTTCATGACCATATCAAATTGTTAATTCAACTCTCTTTGTAGTATTTTCAAGGACCTGCTGTCTTACACCATCAACTCGAATCCTTCTTTTGTTTGCCCAAGCTTATTACGTCGATACAAAAATGCTTCAGTCATTCCTCACTAATCTAACCAGCTGCCTATCTGGATTAGGTTTAGCCAGTTGCTAACTTCACTATTGTATGCACCAAAATGTTGTCTTTCTTTCCCCCTTACCCATTTATCCTTCAGCCTCTCACATTTTTTACTGTAAAACTCTCCCCAGCCATGTGATATTTCTACTGTTCTCTACTATTGTTTTAACCTCCTGATCATGTAATTTCAGAAATATATCTCCTTGTCTAAGGACCAGTCCTATGACTCTTTGGCAGGTGACAATTACCTGTCTGTGCAACCAGGTGCAAATCTTCCTCTCACCCACTCTGTCCCTCATGTCTATTTGGGAACTGTCACTACAACAAGGCACATCTTCACTTTGTGGATGAGGCCTCACTACATAACTAGATCCTTTTCCACTGAAGTGTAGCTTCTGCATCCAGTCATGCTTGCCCCTGCCACACATTGGGTCAACTCTCCTACTGCACCAGCCTCCTCTTCATCTTACTTTCTTTTCCTATACATACAGAAGGAAAAAAGGAAAAAACTTGCCTAAACTCCAGCCAAATTCTTCTTGCTGCTGTACGTTTGCCAGCTAGTTGTCTGCTTGGATTTTGCTTACTCTACCTCATCTTCCTCATTTTGACTAAGCATTAAATTTTCTATTAGATGTGACTAAATGCTGGCAGCCTTCCCTCACCACCAGCTGCAGCACCTCTGGCTTCTTCCAAACATACAGCTTCAGCCAAACCACCACCTCACAAAACTACAGATTACAAGTAATAAAGGAAAACATCAGACAGATAGATGCATCTGGTTATGACTGGCTACCACCAGGCAGAGGTTCCTGAAAACATCATTGACTCTTATTCCCTTCTTCCCCCCTGTCCTGGTTGCTGGAACAAGGCAACTCTGGCTTTGAATGGGAAGAGTCACTGCTGGCTGCGTGTGAAGCAGCATGTGGAAGAACACATTCTCTGATAAAGCTGTCAAGAAGCCTTAGCCTCAAGGAACCTTTCAGAAGGGTTACTGTGTCTACTTCCCTGACACAGCCAAGAAGCAAATAAGAATGACTGCCCCAGATAACAACCAGCCTTTGGGGCATAAGCCATTAGAATTTGGACATAATTTAAAACCAACCCAACCAACCAATAAAACCACACACACTAAAAAAACCCCAAATAAACAACCCCCCAAACAAACAAACAAACAAAAAAACCCAACAAACAAATGACACAATGAAACCCAACAAACAAAAAAAGCACAGCAAAGCAACAAACAGAACTTAAATTTTTGGGAAAAAAAAAAATGTATAAAGAAAGTAATGAGGATAATACTAAAGAAATAAAAAAGAAAAAAGAGAAAAAAATTTTTAGATGAAGAGGT
>JAAGNO010022340.1:28434-45571 GCA_033439905.1 Ceryle rudis
TACATCTACATGTCTTAAATACCTCCAGGGATGGTGATTTCACCACTTCCCTGGGCAGATTGTTCCAGTGCTTGACAACCTTTTAGGTGAAGAAATTTTTCCTAACATCCAACCTAAACTTCCCCTTCAACTTGAGGCCATTTCCTCTTGTCCTATTGCTTGTTACTTAGGAGAAGAGACCAACACCCAGCTTGCTGCACCCCTCCTTTCAGGTAGAGAGTGATAAGGTCTTGTCTGAACCTCCTTTTCTCCAGGTGAAAGAACCCTGATTCCTTCAGATGCTCCTTGTAAGATTTGTTCTCTAGACCCTTCACCAGCTTCATTGCCCTTCTTTGGACATGCTCCAGCACCTCAATGTCTTTGCTGTAGTGAGGGGCCCAAAACTGAACACAGTATTCAAAATGCATCCACACCTTGAAGTACAGGTGGACAATCACTTCCCTAGTCCTGCTGGCCACACTATTTCTGATACAAGCCATGGTGCCGTTGGCCTTCTTGGCCACCTGGGCACACTGCTGGCTCATGTTCAGCTGGCTGTCAAACACCAACCCCAGGTCCTTTTCTGCCAGGCAGTTTTCCAGCCACTCCTCCCCAAGCCTGTAGTGTTGCCTGGGGTTGTTGTGACTCAAGTGCAGGACCCAGCACTTGGCCTTGTTAAACATCATACAGTTTGCCTTGGCCCATCAATGCAGCTTGTCTAGATCCCTCTGTAGATCCTTCCTGCCCTCAAGCAGATCAACACTCCCACCAAACCTGATGTTGTCTGCAAACTTCTCGAGGGTGCACTCAATCCCCTCATCCAGATAATAAAGATATTAAAGAGAACAGGCCCCAAAACTTAGCCCTGGGAAACACCACTTGTGACCAGCCACCAGCTGGATGTAACTCCATTCACCACAAGTCTTAGGGCCCAGCTATCCAGCCAGTTCTTTACCCAGCAAAGCGTGCATCCATCCAAGCCATAAGCAGCCAGTTTCTCCAGAAGAATGCTGTGAGAAATGGTGTTAAAGGCTACTCAAGTCCAGGTAGACAACATCCACAGCCTTTCTCCCATCCACTAAGTGGGTGACCCATGTTGTAGAAGGAGATCTGTTTAGTCAAGCATGACCTGCCTTTCATAAACCCACGCTGACTGGACCTATTTACCTGGTTGTCCTGTACATGCTGTATGATGGCACTAAAGATGATCTGGTCCATAACCTTCCCTGGCACCAAAGTCACCTGACAGGCTTGGAGCTCCCCAGATCCTACTTCTGTCCCTTCTTGTTGCAGATAGGTGTCACATTTGCTAGCTTTCAGTCAGCAGGCACCTCCCTAGTTAGCCAGATCTGCTGGTAAATGATGGAAAGTGGCTTGGTGAGCACTTCCACCAGCTCCTTTAGTACCCTTGGGTGGATCCCATCTGGGCCCATAGACTTGTGTGTGTCTAAGTGGTGCAGCAGGTCATTAATCATTTCCCCTTGAATTATAGGGGCTTCACTCTGCTCCCCATCCCTGTCTTCCAGCTCAGGGGGCTGGGTACCCAGAGAATAACTGGTCTAACTAATGAAGACTGAGATGAAGAAAGAGTTAAGTACATCAGCTTTTTCTATATCCTTTGTCACCATGTTTTCCCCCAGATCCAATAAAGAATGGAGATTCTCCTTCACCTTCTTTTTGTTGTTAATGTATTTATAGAAACCCTTTTAATTGTCTTTCATGGAAGTAGCCATATTAAGCTTTGGTCCTTCTAATTTTCTCCCTGAATAACCTCATGACATCCTTATAGTCCTTCTGAGTGGCCTAGCCCTTCTTCCAAAGGTCATTGGCTTTCCTACTTTTCCTCAGTTCCAGACAAAGGTCTCTGTTCAGCCAGACCAGTCTTCCCCACTAGCTCATCTTTCGGCACATGGGGAAGTGACAAGAGCTGTTGGAGGTGACCAGGAGTGTCATTGACACTGGTATGAAAAAGCTTTCCACTATAGCCTAGATTTAAATGAAAGAGCAGGAGTAAATTTTTTTTCCTTAACGTAGACCTCACTACAGGTTAATTTACACAAACTAACACAGTACAGAGGTAAGCACAACCAATCTTTAAATGTTGGAAACTTAAGCTTTTAAGGAGGAGGCAGAAGACAAAACCCCTCCAGAACAGTGACTGTAAACAGCTGGACTTTATAGAAAGCAGGTTTCTGAAGTCTCTGATTCCCTCCTGGATTTCTGTTGCATTTTGTACTTATTAATCTAATTTTAAAAGCTCAGCCTTGGAGCTAGATTTGGATTCCTGTTCTGATTCTCTGCCTTTGCATAAGTAATTAAAATTTAAAGCATTATGATTTATTTTGTCAAATCTGAATGAGTACATCAGGCTCCAGTCCTGGGCTTTCACCATCCTTATACTGGAATCACACACTAAAATGCTTTGGCTTAATGTCATCTGAACAAAAAACCCTTGCAATAAGATATTTGATAGTCTTGTTCCACAACTGTGAATAAAACCAGCATGAGCTTAACAAAACTTCCCATGCAATGCTCTACTTTTTATTTGTTTTTTCTTGGAGTCCACAGGCTGACATCTGGAAATAAGGAATTTACTTCACATTTGCCTTCGGATTCAGCGCTGGTGCCAGGTAATCTGAACGAGTAAGGGTGGCGAAACTGCAGGCTCCTGTAAATTTCTGTATTACCACTAGATGATGCTATATAACTTTTCAATCTCTCTATTACTCTCATAAGTATCTGGAAAACAAACAACCAAACAACAACAACAACAATCACAAACCAACAAAACAACAAAAAAACCCCAATCAAACAAAAAACAACCAAACAAAACACACACGCACACAAACCCCAACCCCCAAACCAAACCAAAATAGACAAACAAAAAAATCCAACAACAAAAAAAGAAGACTGGAATAGACCTTGGTTTTAAACACTGGCAAAGAGACGCATAAGCCAAATCTTAGCGCTTAAGTAAAAAATCTACATTCCTCTCCTAGTCACTAATTGTTGACAAATGGATGCAACAAGAAGGTACATCTGATTTTAGAGCTCCTTGTGCCAGACCAAAAATATTGTGGCAATTTCCTACAGAGTGATTTTAAACAAACCTTTAATAGCAAAGGTATTTTCAAAATCCGGTAAGAAAAGTAACATGCCCAGCAGTTTTTATACTGCATCAGGTATCACCTCTTTTCCTGCAGTCAGAATAATGCCCTAAACTGGCATAAACATCAGGTACCATACTTGGACTAAGTCAGCTTGGTTTTCATTGAGATGAAAGTTGTGCTGCCAGGTAATGTGGTAGCGTACAGGAAAAAGCTGTGGCTTAGAAAAAAAAGACATTGGAGTCACTCTGACTTCTATTTTTCCTTCTATTTTCCTATTAACAGCTCCTCTGGTCCTTATGACACCATCTGTGACCCATCTCTAGGTATGATGTCTTGATACATTTCACATCTCTGCATCACTGTCCAAACACTAAGCAACCAGTGAATTTGAGTCTCAGGGTGGATATATTTATAGACAAGAACCTGTCCACATATTCACGACTTCATAATTTTCAGAAATACAGAAGGGGAGAATCTTAAATATCGCTGTTTGGGAAGCAGACTAGCAGCTGCTCTTGCTCCAGGGAGGTATTGATTTGTATGGTTTCCAGAACTCTCTGGTCAGGGGTCACTGCCTATGCACTGAAGTGCTCACCGGGCAGTCATGGAAATAATTCTGCTGATTTCATATCACAGGTGCACGTCACCATTATCTGAATGGCTTGAATCAGAATAATTGAAAGGGTAATTGATGAGGGTACAAAGACTTGTGTTATGCTTTAAACATGCTTGAAGAATTAGCTTGATCCTTTGCCAAAGGTTTGGTAGTGATTAGAAGTTGTAGCTTCAAAAGGTTCTTCACCAAGAGCTGCAAAACACTAGCAAAAAGGTGAGTTGTCTGGCTAAATCTAATTACTTTTCTTCTTTTTGGTCACTTTTTGGGGGAGTGTTGCAGTGGCAAAAAGCAGTCTTGTACTTTTGTGAAGTCTTCTGGACTTTATAAGCCACTACTCGGAGACAAACTATTCACTAGATGGATGCACAATTAATTCCTAATTTTTAGGAATGTGACCGAGACAAGTTGTATAAATCACTGATTAAGCATTAGGGGTCTTAGGGAATAAAAACACCTGTTGCTTCATACATAAATATATTTAGTCAATCTGCTCATTTTCTTAAGGTACTAATGCCCTTGGATGTTTACTTTCCTTGGCACAATTTACCCATTGCATGCTCTCAAGTGACACCAGATAACGCATCGAGGTTAGCAGCATCCCTACACCCTGCCTGTCACATGCCATTCCTAGAATGGCCTACTATGGCTCCCAGCTCCTGCTCCTCTTTCTCAAAGGAGAGACAGGGAGGAGTTTGCTGCTGACAGCCCCCACTACTCCTATTCAGTGTTTCCCCTTTGTGACAAGGGTGAGACACAACATCACTTTAGTATGCCCTGCTTCTCTGACTGTTTCTGCCCCAGCCTGGAACAGAGGGAGGTTCAGGAAGAATTTAGATCCTAAATTCTCCAAGAACTGAGGGGGACACACATGGAGCAGTGAAGAGCCACGATGGGCTTTGCCTTTCCCCCACAAGGCTTGCACTTCATCCCCTGGCTCTGGCAAGCTCTCAGGCACAATCACTGCACTGATCTTGCTTTGTAAGCTTTGACCACCATAGGGGAACTGGCTGACTATGCTTAGTTCTTGACTTGGCAAAGAAAAGAGGGATGGTGCTAAATAACAGCCACATGTCCCCTGTTCCTAGATAGTGATGTCATTTGACAGATGTCTTGAGTCTTCTGTTACTGTATCAAAAAATCTGCAAACCCTACCCAATGTATTAATACTATTAAATACAACATAATGTTAACAAAAATATTCATTAACACCCGGATATTTTACAGTGAAATGACAGAAGGTGTTTCCACTGCCTAGTCATTACAACATTGAAATATACATCTGCATTTTTCTGTTGCTTTATATGTGGGAAAACAGTTGTGCCTGTCTTTTGCAAATGATAAATGTCTCATGGAATTTCACTAATTCTAGACCTAGTAATCATAGTGTTCACTTAATTCTGATTTAAAATCAAGAAAGAGGCAAAATGCAGCAAGTATTTGTAGTGTCTGAGAAAATATGTGTATTATTAAACACACTCTGAAATGAATACAAGAGATAAAGGTACAGCAATTCCACTTGTATGCAACTTGCCCATCTCTTTTCAGATGTCATTTCTGACTGTATTTATATCCTGTTCTTGCAGGTCCTTTTCATTTACTGTCTATGCTGAAGAAGACAAGACATGAAAATGAACATGAAAAACACAGGGCTGGATTTAATAATCCTCTACTATTGGACTCTCAGCAGAATTAGATTCAGTTTTCTGTTGTGGGACAATTTGTGTGGTCTTTGCCTGCTGGGCCTCAGAAGTGGTGTGCTTCTGCCTCAAAGATGTGTGGCTTCTTAGTGTCCCAAGAGGCACAGAGTAGACTGTGGCGTTATTACTGAGTAGAGCACAGAAAAAGGAGGATAAAATTACCCATCAGGCTTCTGAAAAAAATGGATTGTGTTTTTTCAGGGAAATCATTGAGTGGATCCAGCAAAGTATCACTGAGAAATCCTGTCCAAGGCAACCACCACTGTAGCAAAGATGTATGTTCTCAGATAAGACACAGCAGAGCAGCCGTGTATTGCTGCTGTTGTAGAAGAGAAGAGATCTGTAGTGGTAAGAGTTTAGCATACTTGAATTTTAGCATTATCAGAACTAGAGCATAGGGTTTTATGATGCTCTTCCAGAGCCTGTGAGCGACTCTGGTCCCTGTCAATTGAGTATGACTGCAAGCATGATGATAAGAGCGTAACTGGGAAACAGAAGCTGCTACCTCTTTCAACCAAACTAGAGAAGTTCTGACTTAATGATGCTTTCATTCTCAGCAAGACTTTTTCTATCTATTGTGTATTAAGCTCATGCTCTCCTCAAAAATATTTTAATATACAACTGAGTTTTTGTACTCACTCCTCATATACACCTTCAGCTTCCTGTGATAGGAAATAAGGGCTCCCTTATGATGGGAAGGGCTCCCATCATTTTCTGTTTCATCAGTATTACTTCAACAACAGTATACTTCAAACACCTATCTTTCAGTTGCCTCTATATGTCTCCAGTTGCTTTATGGAGAGATCGACATCCTTCTTTGTGCACATGTGGGGTAACTACTAGATTTTTCTGGTATGCCAAGAAGGATGCTAGCAGGAACATTCCTTACTCTGGGAAGTCATAAAATGAGACTGCTTCACAGCTCCTCAATTTTCAGGAGAACAACGTTTTTTGGGGGGTGGGGGGTGGGTACAAGTCTCTGCAGACAGTACCTAATGTGCAGTCCAATCCAACAGCTTTATTACAGTTATGAAATTCTCATATACGGCCTAGCAAATAGGGCTGAAATAAAAATAAACATAATCAGAGCAGATTCATACTTCAGCGCTCAAACTCCCAATGCCTGCCACGAGAGAGAACAGCAGAACAGCAGTCACTGAGGAAGACACTTAGACTTACTGAAAGAAGGATATTCTGGGCTCAAAAAGAGTTTTCACATGTGTCTTTCTGTGGGCTTTAATAGTCGTGAAGTTTTCAGCACTGGATTTTTCAGAATTTCAAGCTATTGAAAGTATGGAAAGTTAAAAGAAACCCAGAATTGTGCTTCAACTCAGTTTGGCTTTTTATTGTTATTATTATTATTATTATTATGGATTAATGGACAGAATATACAAATAAAGAGTTGTTAAAAATGTTTCTTTTTTTTTTTTTTCTTTAAAAAAAAAAATGAAATAATCAGAACTCAATCCTCTCTGAGAGAAGGGACATAAATTCCCTGAGTTAATCCATTTTTCATAACTTGTTCCGGGATTAGATCTGATGGGTAGGAGAAGAAGAGGTGTCAGCAAATATTATCATGATATTATCATGACTTCAGGAGACTGTGACACTGAAAGTTATGTAGTACATGGCCAGAATCGAACAGAAGATTGGAGAATGCTGCTCTGCTCTGCACCTGAGCCTCAGTAGCCCCAACAGAGCACAGAGACCCTTCCTTTCCAGTAACTGCAGTCCTTCCTCTCAAAAGAAGAGATCCATTATAAAATTGGGACCATCTACTTAAGGGCTTGTAGTGATAGGATGAGGAAGAATGGTTTCAGATTGGGAGAGGGTAGACTTAGATTAGAAATTAGGAATAAATTCTTCATTCTGAGGGTGGTGAGACACTGGAACAGGTTGCCCAAGGAAGTTCCGGATGCTCCACCACTGGTTCAAGACCAGATTGGATGAGGCTTTGAGCAACCTGGTCTAGTGGAAAGTGTCCCTGCCCACGGCAGGGGACTTGGAACTAGAGGATCTTTAAGGTCCCTTCCAACCCAAGCCATTCTATGATTTTATGATTCTGTACTTTACAGTATTAAGTGAGGTTTTGTTTGGATAAATATTTTTTTTTTTTTTGTAATGCAAAAAGCTGCTACGTGCAAGGAGAGCATGACAACTGATGTTTTAAAAAAGTCCATTCCTAAGATCTCTTTGGGAATTGATACTACAATTCAGTATTGTGATTCATGGAAATTTCTCAGGTTCTATCAAGCATTTCACTTGAACAGATCATGGCAGAAATAATCACTGATTTGAAAAGATGTATTTGCTTTATAGCAGTTTATTTAGTAAAGCTTCTAAATTAAATCTGTCAGTACACAACTCACTGTGAACAGCTTTGAGAAGACTGTGCCAGCTTAGAGGAGACGCTGAGTGAAATGGTCAAGAAATTGGGGCTGGCCATTTGAATGACAATCTGAGATTTGCTATTGGCCTCTGTGGAGACAAATTTTATCCCCAGAAGATTTTAAGCTATATACCTGTAACATGAAGTTTTGTTGCTTCCTACACATGCCTCTTCCACAATTACAAGACAACTTTGAGCATAGGAAAAGAGGAGGAGTTTGGAAAGAGCAGATCACAGCATCACAGCTCTGTTAAGCAAGGATAGGTTTACAGCAGGGTAAGTCTATGGGCCTTCCTTGGACTTTCTCCCTCAGTAATGAGTGAAACCTGTGGGCCATCCTCTCCTGCCTATGTATTTCATTAGTAACTGATTAGTTAGGCCAGAGACACTTGGATTTATTGCTGACCTTGCTGAGGGTCAAGGTTTATGGTCAGGGCCATCTGCTAGACCTGTAACAGATGCTGTCAGTCAACCCCTCTCCACAGAGGAAGAGAGAGGGAATAAGGGAGAGAGACTCATGGGTTAGAAAAGAAAGCTAGAACAGCTTTAATGAATGTAATAATAATAATAAAAGGGAAATTATACAAACATATACAAACCCAGCATCAAACCCAACCCCCCTGACAGCAATTACATCACCATCAAACCCAGCATCAAAGCCAACCCCCCTGACAGCAATTACATCACCACTGATGCTGTGGAACAGACACTGGGGAAGTCCCATGCTAGACTCAGTGGCAGATAGGAATCAGATTGAGGATCTGGATTCTGGAACTGGATTCAGGAACACATGGATTGGGATCAAAGGCAGAATGGAAACAGTCCTTACAGAATCACAGAATTGTCACAGTTGGAAAAGACCTCTAAGTTCACCATGTCCAACCGTCCACACTGCCCCCTCCACCCAAATAAACAAAACCAAAACAAAATAAACCACACACAAAACAAAACAAAACAAAACAAAAACCCAAAAACAAAACAAAAAAAACAAACCAAACCAAAAAAAACAACAACAACAACAAAAAAAAGAACACCTCACCATCCCACTAGATCATGTCCTAAAGTGCCTCATCTACACACTTTTTGAATACCTCCAGGGATGGTGACTCCACCACCTCCCTGGGCAGCCCATTCCAGTGCCTGACTACTCTTTCAGTAAAGAAATTCTTCCTAATATCCAACCTAAACCTCCCCTGGTGCAACTTCAGGGCATTTCCTCTAGTCCTGTCATTATTTACTTGAGAGAAGAGGCTGCACCCACCTCACTACAGCCTCCTCTCAGGTAGCTGTAGAGAGCGAGAAGGTCTCCCCTCAGCCTCCTCTTCTCCAAACTAAACATTCCCAATTCCCTCAGCCACTCCTTTTGAAAGACTTGTTCTCCAGACCCTTCACCAGCTTGGTTGCTCTTCTCTGAACTTTCTCCAGCAACTCAGTGTCTTTCTTGCAGTGAGTGGCCCAGAACTGAGCACAGTACTTGAGATGTGGCCTCACCGGTGCTGAGTTCAGGGGCACAACCACTTCCCACCTCCTGCTGACCACACTACAGGCCAGGATGCTGTTGGCCTTCTTGACCACTTGGGCACACTGCTGGCTTATGTTCAGCAGCATTTTGATCAGCACCCCCAGGTCCTTTTTGTCCAGGCAGCTTTCCAGCCACTCTTCCCCAAGCCTGGAACATTACCTGGGGTTGTTGTGACTGAAGTGCAGGACTTAGCCTTTTTAAATCTCATGCCAATGACCTCGGCCCATCAATCCAACCTGCCCAGATCCCTCTGCAGAGCCTTCCTACCCTCTAGCAGATTGACACTTCCACACAATTTGGTGTCATCTGCAAACTTGCTGAGGAAGCACTCAATCTCCTCATCTAAATCATTAATAAAGATACTGAAGGAGACCAGCCCCAAAACTGAGCCCTGAGGGACACCACTGGTGGCCAGTCACCAACTGGATTTAAGTCCATTCACCACAACACTCCGGTCCCGTTTGGCCAGCCTGTTTCTAACCCAACAAAAAGTACACCTGTCTGTGCCATGAGCTGCCAGCTTCTCCAGGAGAATGCTGTGGGAGATGGTGTCAAAGGCTTTACTGAAGTCCAGGCAGACAACATCCACAGCCTTTCCATCGTCCTCTAGGCAGGTCACCTGGTCATAGAACAAGATTGGGTTGGTCAAGCAGGACCTGCCTTTCCTGAGCCCATGGTGCCTGAGCCTGGTCCCCTGGCTGTCCTGCACTTGCCATGTCAGCTCACTCAAGATGAACCTCTCCACAATTTTTCTGGGTACTGAGGTCAGGCTGACAGGCCTCTAGTTCCCTGGATCATCCTTCCAGCCCTTCTTGTAGATGGGTGTCACATTGGCAAGCCTCCAGTCGTCTGGGACCCGCCCTGTTAGCCAAGACCATTGATAAATGATGGAGAGAGGCTTGGGGAGCTCCTGTGCCAGCTCCCTCAATATTCTAAGGTGGATCTCATCTGACCCTATAGACTTGTGAAAGTCCATGTGCTGTAGCATGTCATTAACTACTTCTTCCTGGATTCTGAGGTGGTTGTTTTGCTCTCTGTCCTTATCTTCCAGCTCAGGAGGCTGAATAGCCTGAGGGTAGCTGGTGTGACTAATGAAGATGGAGGCAAAGGCAGCATTAAGTATCTCAGACTTTTCCTCATCCTTGGTTGTAATGTTCCCCTCTGCATCCAGTGAAGGATGGAGATCTTCTCTGGCTCTCTTTTTATTGTTAATGTATTTGTAAAAACTTTTTTTGTTGTCCCCTGTGACAGTGGCTAGATGGAGCCCCAGCTGGGCTTTTGCTTTTCTAATTGTTTCTCTGCATGGCCTAACAAGATCCCTGTACTCATCCAGAGTTGCTCGCCCCTCTTCCAAAGGACTTAAGTTCTTTTTTCCTGAGTCCCAGCAAAAGGTCCCTGTTCAGCCACGCCGGTGTCTTCCCTGCCCTTTCATCTTACAGGGCATGGGGACAGTGTGCTCCTGCACTTTTAAGATTTCCTTCTTGAATATCATTCAACCTTCCTGGACCCTTTTGTCCTTCAGGACTGTCTCCCTAGGCACTCTCAGCAATATCCTGAACAGGCCAAAGTCTGCCCTTCAGAAGTCCATGGTGGAGGTTTTGCTAACCCCTCTCCTTACTTCACTAAGGATCGAGAGCATAATCATTTCGTGGTCACTAAACCCAAGATGGCCTCCAACTGCCACATCTCCCACCAGTCCTTCCCTGTTTGCGAACAGCAGATCTAGCGAGGCACCTCTCCTGGTAGGCTTATTTACCACTTGTGTCAGGAAGTTATCTTCCATACATTCAAGGAACCTCCCAGCCTGTCTCCTCTTTGCTGTATTCTGTTTCCAGCAGAGGTCCAGTAGGTTGGAGTCCCCCACTGGAATAAGGGCTAGCAATTGTGAGACCTCTGCCAGCCACTTGTAGAATGCTTCATCTGCCTCCTCATCCTGGTTAGATGGCCTATTACAGACACCCAACAGGATATCCGCCCTATTCATCTTCCCTGTCATCTATACCCATAAACACTTGACCTTATCATCGCTATCACCAAGCTCTATACAGTCAAAACATTCCATAACATAAAGAGCCACCCCATAGCCTCTCCTTCCCTGTCTATCCTTTCTGGAGAACTTACAGCCATCCACTGCAGCATTGCAGTTGTGAGAGTCATCCCACCATGTTTCTGTGATGGCAACTGCATCATAGCTGTCCTGCCACACAATGGCTTCCAGCTCCTCCTGTTTGTTGCTCATGGTGCGTCCATGTTAGGTTTTGCCCCTAACATAGCCATGCAACCCTAGGCTCATCTCCAGTGGACGTGGTTTTATCCCCCTCTACCTTCAGACCTGGTTTAAAGCCCTCTTGATGAGCCTGGCCAAGAGTCCTTTTCCCCTTTGTGGACAGTTCCACTCCATCTGTTGCCAGCAGGCCTGGCGCCATCTATATATCCCTGTGATCAAAGAAACCAAAATTCACCCGATAGCACCAGCCATGTGTTGATCAGGTGTGTTTTCCTGTTCCTTTCAGCATCCTTTGCCAATGAAGGAATTGAGGCAAACACCCCCTGCGCTCCTGATCCCTCCAGCATTCGGCCCAGCGCTGTGAAGTCCCTTTTCATCTCCTTAGGGAATTCTCTTGGCAATCTTGGCACTGCCCACCTTCATGACCAGTAGTGGATAGCAATCAGAGGGTTGTAGCAGAGCCAGGAGCTTTCTGGTTACATCTCGGACCTGAGCTTCAGGGAGGCAGCAGTTCCCTGCAGGATGGGTCCGGCTAGCATACTGGGCCTTCTGTTCCCCTCAGAAGAGAATCCCCTATGGCAATGACCCTCCTTTTATTTTTCTTAGGAGCGCTCCTAATGCATGGGGCTGCCTGTCTCAGTAACTCCCTGGATGGACCTTTATCAACGTTTTTATTTGCCTGCTCCTCCAGTTCCAGAGCCCCATACCTATTGTGTAGAGGCAACTGGGAAGGCAGGGGAGGCTGGGTAGGGATTTGCCTGCTGCCCCAAGCATGGACTTGTTTCCTTTCAGCCTAACAAAACTCACTGTGTCATTACATGTTTAGTGTGCAAAAGGCCTATTTTGCTGCAAGAATTTCTTTCCTATGGACAGCCAGAGGCATTGTGTTTGTGTTGAGGAGGCAGAAGAACTCCTGATGCTACTACAAGCTTTATCTCCAGGAAGGGCCATGGTAGGTTGGCTCCAGTAATAAAACTGTTGCAGTATGAACTGTAGTGATGGTGTCATGACACAGTATGCCACATTGCTGTCTCAGATTATTCTCACCCTTTTCTTTGTGTCTTTTTCTGTCCATGGTTTTTTTTTTTTCTTTATTTGGATACCTTTTTTCAGGTTTTCTACTTTCTGGTTTGAGAAGCTTTGTTGTACTCAGTCAGCAGGGTGACTCCTTAAGCAGTCAAGTTAGTACTTAAAGAGGTTACCATCCTTCAGTTAGCATATGGTAACCCACTGCATTCATGATGCATTGCAAATGTGAAGTAAACTAGATCTACCTAAAAAGCTCCCTGGCTGCTTAGCTGAAATCCGTTTTATTTCATATTCTGGGAGACTGAGTCTTGTATGATTTACTAATGCACCTGATCCATAAGGCAGTAACTTTCAGTTCAGAGTATTATCTTCCCTACCGTGTGCTGTCTCAATTACACAGAGCCAGGTGAATATACCCATTCTTAGCCTAAGGCTGAAACTTTAAGTAAATGTGTCAGAAAAAGTTTTTAGTTTACCATCTCTCTAAATAAAAGTTGCCACTAAAACTTCCAGTGTTTCACAGGAAGGGATGAATAAGAGCTATATGTCTGCTTAGTTAATGTAGTTTTTGCTTTTATAACTGGATTTTCCATGGCATTTAAAGTTGTTATACTTATCCCAAATATTAAGAAAAGAAATAAAATCATGGCTATCTATTTTGGTTTATTTTTACTATGGTTTCACCAATCCTATTACTTGCACATTAACTGATAATTCTAGGGGATAAATATATAACAAAAGAAATTCTGTTGATCATAAGACAGGTATTTGTCTTTTCACAGCAAATAACACTGTTAAGTATCTTCCTATATTGGTTTGCCCTTTGTGCTAATACTGTTTCTTTTCTTGAGCATTTCTGAGGGAAATAATTAGATTTGTTATTTATCTGGAGTCTACAGACTTGAGGGTCCAGGTCACTCCAAAAGTTCTAACGTGTTGCCATCACTTTTTCCCTGAATTAACAAAGACATTTTTTAGTTGGTATAATTACCCGCATCAGGTAGTCGTCCTGTGACTCTTTTTATCTTGACAACCTTGAAATGTATTTAACCATGCTTATCTTTTTTTCATGATGAGGCACAACGTCTGTCTACAGCATAAATGCCTGTGTGCAGAAAAGATGATAATTTAAAATGCTAAGTAGCTCTGAAATAATTGTGAGATCTTGTTCCTTAGGAACCAGATGAAAGCCTCAGTGATTAATTATGTAGTGGGGTTAAAGCATTTACTCTTTAGAAAAGTTGATGTTAATAAGGACTTGGTATGTATCACCAGTTGATCCAGGGTTCTCTGCTGTGCAGTTGAAACTGAGACTGATGTGGAGGTTGGTAGCATTATGCAGATCACCTGCATATTTATGACTGTGAATTGTATGCTCTCTGATTTTTAATGCAGAAAACAAATTTCAAGTTCAATCACTGATGCAAAATGGACAGTTGTAAACAGGTCATTAGTGTTTTGGGTCAGTCCAATATTTTTACCAGAATCTTTACGGGCATTATGTGGACAGCAGATCAAGAGAAGTGATTTTGCTGCTCTGCTCTGGTGAGACCTCATCTGTCCAGCTCCAGGACATGGACCTGATGGAGCAGGTCCAGGGGAGGGCCACAGGGATGATCAGGGGGCTGGAGCACCTCTCTTAAGAGGACAGGCTGAGGGAGCTGGGATTGTTCAGCCTGGAGAAGAGAAGGCTCCGGGGAGACCTGACAGCCACCTTCCCGTACCTGAAGGGAGCTGATAAAAAGCCTGGAGAGGGCCTGGTTACAAAGGCCTGCAGTGAAAGGATGAGGGGCAGTGGTTTTAAATTAGAAAGAAGTGGATTTAGATTGGATGTAAAGTTGTTAGGTGTAGCTGAGGCTGAGCAATCTTTCCTGACTCTAAAAACAGAAGCTTATACTAATGCTCAGTTTTTCTCAGCCTCTGCAGGACTCTGGAAACAGTGGCTCTCTTTCCTCAGAAAACTGCATTATGGACACATGTATTGCCAGCCACTCTGCTGCCACTTCAGTAGGATGCAAAGCATATAGCAGACAGCTATGGATGTGCTGTGTTGATCCTTCAACATTTAGAGATGCTGTATACACTCTTGGGAGGGATAGGTGCTGTTAATATGAAGCTTTATTTCCTGAAAGTTGGGCTGAGCCTACTGAAGCAGCTCAGATTATAATTGCGTATCTTTGTGTTGGACCGGTTTCAAAGCTGTGAAGCATCACTGGAGGGAGTACAGCCCTGTGAGATGTATAGTAGAGGTTTCACACTGGGTACTTGCCGCTGCTTCCACTTCTTGCCATGCTCTGGCAGACCATAGTAACCCCAAGTCAAGGACATGTGATCATCTTGGAAACTTGCTTCTGAATTTCTGCTGTTTTCAGACAGTATGCTAAGGCAAACCACAAGCTGGAGCAGAAATCTGGGTTTAAGTTAAGTTGACAGAAGAGTTAAAAATCCCCATTTAATATTAAATAACATAAACATCAAGAATTCTGAGCCCTTGAGATGAGTTGTTTCTAAAACTTGCAATGCTATATAAATCAATTGCTTCTGTTATGTAGGAATAACAAGATTAGTTTTTTATTCTTTGTAGTAGACAAGTTACACTGAACTGAAGACTGGAGGCACTGAGATTCAGGAGGATGTACTGATTGATCTGAAGCCATGTAACTCATACACAGATTCATTCATGCTGTGTTTTATTGAAACAAAGCTACCAGTAGAAACCTTGAGGGTTCTTTTTGTTGCCCCAAGTAATAGTAATATCAAAGGGCTATTAAGGAGGTTTTAAAAAATTATGCAGCAACTCAAAGGATTAATGATGAAGAAAAACTCATCTGAATCTAGTGTTCTAAAGCATCATTAATATTATAGCTGTTGTTGACTGAAATGGTCATTCAGCTTCTGTTTTTCTAGAAAATACTAAAGGAGAAGGCAGGCAGGTTCTAACGAAGTACTGAATTTTGAGACTTTTTCTTGGTTTTGTAATTGAAAACATCTTAATGGTGTTGGTAAACAGAAGATCTGCTAGAGATTAAATTGTATTGTCGGATTTCATTGTGGGGTAAGGCTTGTTTAATAAAATGCAACTGAAGTTAAATACTACATTGGTAATGTTTAGTGTTTCCTTGAGACTCGTAACTGCTTAAAAACACTAAGCCTCAAAACACCCCTGTGAGCATAGGAAGCCAAAAGAAGATTATGTGTTTTGCCTTACGGCAATGGCAGAACTGAGATTAACCAATATATTCCTGAGTTTCTGAAAACCGTGTTTCATCACGGTGGTATGAGTTTGTCACAGCAAGAACTTAAATCCCACTAGAACTGGCTCCTTACAACCTTTTTTCTGAATAGAAGACTGTATCTTTCATCTTGTAGCTCATTTGAAAGGGAAAAAAGACGTCGTTGTGATAGATGCAGCAATATAAAGAATTTAGAATATATAACAACTTCCCTTCTTTCCTACCGTTCCTCTTTTCTTCTGTCTTCCCATCTGTCAGTTCACGAGGTTTTTTTTTCTTCTTTTAACATGTCTGACAGAGGCCACTCCTAAGGCAGACAAAAGAAGTAGGTTGAAAAATAAATGTAAGCAGAAGTATATAAATCTAAAATAAAAGGCCAAATATTGTTTAATTAGTAATAAAAATTGAATGCTTCAAGTTATTTTTTCTTTATATATTCCGTTTCATGTCATTAAAACATTTTCATTAATAAAAAAAATACCAAATGCCCTTTTTCAAGTGTAGTGCTTTAGAGTCCAGCCACCCATTTGGCTGTATCTTATTCTGCTATGTAGATTTCTGGTATGAAGGTTCTCATGGCAGAAAAAAAATTCAGTGCCTGTATCTCAGAGGAGCGGCTGGGACTACCCCCAGTTCCTTGGAAGAAGGCAAAGGTCCTTTGCAGAACCTCGGGGGGTGGAAGGCCGTATGCCCCTTGAAAACACTGTGCAGGCTGTTGTGGAACACTCTCTGCTTGGCATGGCCTTCAACAGGGATCTCATCTTGATTAGAAAGCATATTCTGCTGGCATGTTTTTCCTCCATAATTCAAGCTCAGCACAGCTATACAAGGATTGGAAAACATAAAGGTTGATGCTATCTTCTTTTCAAATGAACTAGCTGACAAAATCAGACATTGGACTCCTGCATCGATAACCCCAGCAAAGACTGACTGGCTTGGCCTGCATTTTCTCCTTTTATGCTGGTGCTGAGAGAAATGTAAATTTCCACCAAGTCTTTGTTTATGTTGCTAAAACTAAAAATAGATTACTAATACCGGTCCAGTCTCGTGACAGGAGTTGATTCACACACTGTGAATCCAAAGGTTCATCAGTAAAGAAAAAGCAGAAGGTATGGCATATTTTGAACAAAAGGCCTTTTTTTTTTTTTTTATTCTATGCTTTGTAAAAAAACCCGGAAAATGAAATCGTTTGCTTTTCGGCTTTTTTTTTCTTTTTCTTATGGTACACCGTAAGTCTCTCGAAGTTGTCCTCATTCTAGCATTATAGCCAGTTGTGAACACAGAAGTTTGCCCTTCTAAATTTCTATGATCTAACAAAAGTGAAGGAGCTTTAAA
>JAAGNO010022341.1:0-15985 GCA_033439905.1 Ceryle rudis
TGGACACGCTCTTCTTTATGCCCCCCAGGACACCATTGGCCTTCTTGGCCTCAAGGGCCCATTGCTGTCCATGGAGACCTTATTGTCCACCAGGAGGCCAAGGTCCCTCTCCATGGAGCTGCTTTCCAGCAGGTCACCCCATAACTTGTATTGGTGCCTGGTGATATTCCTCCCCAGGTGTTGGACTCCACACTTCTCCTTGCTGAACTAAGGCCAGGTGAATGGAAAGCTTCCTTCCTCCAAACCTGAAATATTCACTCTCTAATAATAATTAGCAGTCTTTAGAAAGTCCTCTGAAAGCATGAGACACAAAGAATTACCCCTTCTGTTCCTGCTGCTTGCGTGTGGCAGTGGCGAAAAGCTCTTCTAATGCTCGAGAGCTCTTGCATAACTTGTGATCATTATGGAAACAAAGTTAATACTCGGGGGTTGTCTTTGCCAAGCTGCTGTTTTGTTGTTACAGAGGTTTTTCTAACCGAGCATGGTGATGGGAGTTACACACAGAAATATTTGACGTGTTAAAGCAAATAATGTTTCCTTGTGAAATGCTTTTAGACTCGTTAGCTCTTTTCCTTGACGCTGGTTTTTTTTTCTTATCTGCCTGACTAATTTTGTTGGGATGTTCAAACTGTTTTAAGCTCACAGAATTTATGAAACTCTTCAGCACTTTAATGGAATAAACAATTAGTACTTTGGAGGTAATGAGGAAAAGCTGAGGAATTTTGGAAAGTGGCCTATGAAATGAGAACGAGCGTCTGCAGCAAGAGAATTCTCATCCATTCGATGGTGAATCCTCCTGAGCAATTTCCCTGGCAGGTTTTTTTTTTTTGTAGAACAGTGATCACTGTTAAATTAATTTAGCTCCTTCGGTGATCACACTCAGAACAAAGCTCTGCCAGCTCCCTGCTTGCACGGCCAACTTTGGACAGCCTCTCGGCTGCAGAATCTCCTCTGAGTTCTGTGATGCATGCAGCAATTAATTAATTAGCTTTGCAGTATCAAACACAGAATCACAGAATATTCATGGCTGGAAAGAACCTCCCAGATCACCGAGTCCAACCATACCCATAACAAAATAACACCTAAGTACCCTGATCAAACACGAAGTGAACAAACAACTTCACTGCATGGGATGCTTTTTTTTTTTACTTCCTTTCTTTTCTTTCCTTCCTCTCCTAAATGTGACCGTACTGTGCAGGCTCATGAAGTCACCTGCTTTGTGTGCTGGGGGATTTGTCTGTTTACTTTTGTATGTGGTTTACAGGGTTCTATACTGGGTTGAGATCTGGTCATACTGGACACTTTGGCCTTATCTCAAGAGCTGACTTCTGTATTAAAATACACTGGTGTCTTCCTAGAGTTAAAGGGTGGTTACACTGGCCTCTGGAATAATAAGGAACGAAGAGATGGAAGCACTCGTAGGATCTGGCATTATTTGAAAGGAAGAAAAGCAAATGGGTTTCTAAGTGTCTTGGCTTGAGAAAGTCCTAGAAATATAAAATAGAAGCAATTAAAACCTTTCCTGTGACTTTTAACATGGAAGGTTAAACATTTGTGAGGAAAACACCTCAGGCTCAATGAGTTTATTCAAACTGCACACTGCTGGTGCTTTCCTAAGTCAAGTCTTTTCCCAAGTCATTTTAGTAGCTATAGAATCTGTATGTTGCTGTTCTACACCAGATCACTGAAGTGGAAGACAAGCATCCGGTCAGAAGGAATCTGTTTAGACGAGTTCATTATTCTCTGTCTAATATGGGGCTGTCCTATAACTTTATAAAGTCCTGGCTTAGTAATTGAAGTTGGGATGGTTTCTGTACCTCTGGAAATTCTTACCAATAATAGCAACAAAAAGCTGAAAGAGATGGTGGGTAACAGCCACAGGAACCCCGTGTGAGGAGAGCACGGCAGCAAGAATCTGAAATTGAGAAGCTTTCTACACGTGTTAGGATTTCTATCTCTTGTGCTGCTTATTATTTGAATAAGAGGAATATTTAGAGTTCAAGCTGTGTGTTGTCATAATAA
The DNA here is from genome assembly GCA_033439905.1 of Ceryle rudis. NCBI lineage: Eukaryota > Metazoa > Chordata > Aves > Coraciiformes > Cerylidae > Ceryle > Ceryle rudis. The sequence continues at coordinate 2,023 of JAAGNO010022341.1, forward strand.
AACTCGTGTGACCTTTTCAGCTGGGTTAAACTCCTAAAAAAAAATTAATCTTTTTACAGGATCTGCACCTCCACCAGTTACTCAGCCTTTAACTCCACTCCACCCCCCTGCAAGGCCACCTTTAGGACCTCCACCAGTTGGTGGTCCACCTTTAATTAGGCCATCAACACTGGTACCTGGACCACCTAATATACAGTCTCCGTTAAATTCAGCTTCAAACCGAGAGGGTAAGAAATAATTTGCTCTTTTTGTTGAATTTGAACAGGACAACTCGCTCTAAGATGCAACCTTTAAAGTCAAGTAGACTGTGCTGATAGAACGTACAACATTCTAATAGACACTCAAATAGTAAAATTGATGTGAATGCAGCGTACTTGTATCAGAGGGGAGCAGGTAAGGATCTGGAAGTAAAATATTTGACAGTCGTTAGTAAAATAAAAATAATTAATGCTTAGAAATAGATCTCTAAGTGCTGTTTGACATCTCCATGTCTCCCATCTCTCTTTAATTTTATTTTTAGTGTTCTAAGATGATACTGAAATCCTGATTTCTTTGCATCCTTGACTGCTGTAGAGGACATAACCTGTGCATAACTTCTTGGACAGTTTCATTCTGCAGGGAAAGCTAAAATACGGGTCCTGCAGTTCCTCACCCCTACCTTTTTCTTTCTTTCCGTGTAAAATCACCGATACACGTATCTCGGATTTGTTCACTTTCTGAAGGTTGGCACTAGAGGCTCTTAAGCATCAGCCATTGAGGATGTATCTGACTTTCTCTGTCTCCCTGCACAAACATGCCATTGTTTAAGAATTCCTCAGGGCTCTGGATCCCACAGACCTGCAGTTGTATTGCATTTAGTGCCTGAGCTGGGGCCACGTGGTAGTTGGTTTTACTTCTACCTCTCTAGTTTGTTCTGTCAAAGCTGTTGGTTCCTCGCACGTTCCGATTGACAATTTCTTGTATATGGCACCTGTGTGAGTACAAGAATAATATATTTGGGTTTAGGTTTGTTTTGAACGTACAAAATGCATTAAACCGCTTTGGCTTAGAAAGTCTTTTCTTTGTAATGAAGAGAAACATTCCAGTGCCCTGGAAGGATAGAAACATTTAGTCTGTGAAGTAAGTTGACTGCCGTGTACTAGTAAGATTCAGGGGATAATGCAAGGTTCTTTCTTTGGGTCATTTGTGAAGATTTTAATGATAATAAAAAGTAAATCGAGTACCTAGTTCTCCTTAGCGATAGGTAATTGGTTTTGTATGTTTAGACATAGTTAGTTTACAAAAAGCTGTCCCTTGGGAGTGTTATACGTTGACTGGTACGTGACCATATCAGAACTGCTGGTGTTTGGGGAGCGGTACTGGACTAAGGGTGTAAGTGAAGGGAAGTTAGTGTTTCTGGGAATTATCCATGGAAAAAACTCTTCGGGGAACTCAGTAGCTACGTTCCGAGGTGCTTTGAAAACTGCAGCTAGCCTCTGATCAGCAGGAAGCATCCCTTGACACTTCACTGCGTACCAGCGTGGAAGTTATGGTGAATACCTCATCTAAAGTAATCATAAAAGATCGTTCAACCAGAAGTGTAGGGACTTTTGTTTCCCTTCTGCGGTTTTATGAATGGCCTCAACAAAGGTCACATCAGCAGGGGAAGCATGTGAGAAAGAGGCCAAGATGTGCATTTAATTCAGTTTTATTCCTGAGACAGAACCAAAGTAGATCCAAACTATGCTCATCTTCATGCTGCAGCGAGTAGGATTTCTGTGCAGTTACCTCATGACAACTTCTTAGTAACTTGTGACAATTTTTCCTGGGGCTGTTTTTCTTAACAGGCAATGCTGCATCTGCTGCCAGTGATGGACCTGCCCTGCAAAACAGCTATGATGCAATAGAAGGTGGTGGCCTCATGGGTAAGGCTTTGGAATTCAAAACCTTTACTATTAGGTGACTTTTATATTTTTGAAAGACAAAAGTTCGGGTGTTTATTTACAAACATATATACTTGGTTCAGTGTCTGTCTTGAAACTAAATATGGCATTTGAAGCCTTGGCAATAGGCCCGGTTTTGCCTGTCTGTGGTAAAACAGTTGAGAGGCTGTGGAGTCTCCTCTGGAGACATTCAAAACCTGCCTGGATCTGTTCCTGTGTGACCTGCTGTAGGTGATCCTGCTCTAGCAGGGGGATTGGACTCGATGATCTTTTGAGGTCCCTTCCAACCCCTAATGTTCTGATATTCCTTCTCCTCATTTTTATCCATTCATAGAATCGTTTTAGTTGGAAAAGACTTTTAAAAGTTCTTGAGTAGGAGGGTGGTGAGACTCTGGAATAGATTGCCCAGAGGGGCTGTGGCTGTCCCCTCCCTGGAGGTGCTCAAGGCCAGGCTGGATGAGGCCTTGAGCAACCTGGTCTAGTTGAGAGGTGTCCCTGCCCATGGCAGGGAGGTTGGATTAGATGATCTGTAAGGTCCCTTCCAGCCTAAGCCATTCTGTGAGAGCTTTTTGCAGAACTGTAGTGGTCAGTTGGTTACGCTTCAAACAAGAAGAAGCCCTCCTGCTGTATTGATGCACTGAGCAAGCTGCTGTTCTTCAGCAATTAATTGTAAGTCTTTGTCTTCTCTGTCTTTAGCAACTCCACATCCTTCTCCTGCACCCTCAAATCTTAAGGTGAACAGAAGTGTTGGGTATTCCTACCCCACCTTACCTCCAGGCTACCAAAATACTTCCCCGCCCGGAGCGCCAGCAATGCAGCCGTCTGCTTTGCAATATCCAGATGGTTCAAAACATTTCCACCAGGTAAAGGTGGTCTGGTTTTTACCCGGGGACTACCCATGGTGCGTGTGGGTAAAGCAGAGCGATGATTGGTGTGTGTCGTGCCTCTGTGAGCTTCTCTGTTTGGTGCAGCATTTCTTCAGTGGGGCAGATGTAGTCGGAAGCTAATGCTTCTGCTGATGCCTCGGTACTGGGTCTGGAAAAGCTCGGTGCCAGCTCTTTCTGAAGTGTTCTATCCTTGAATCTCTTCAGAATATTTCTCTTAAAACTTTCATCTGCTTTTGGCATGTCTTTCTTCCCTCGGGTTGCTGTTGTTAGCTGAAGTATTTGTTGGCTGGGGTTTTTTTTTCCTGACATTTCAAAGCAAACTGCCCAACACACTTGCCAGCTAAGCCTCTGCATTTCAAGAGCTTTGTAGCAAATGGGTGCTAATTTTTACCTCTGTTACACTACATGCCTAAGTCCAAGTTTATGTAACAAGTAGTATTTCTAAATACGTAACTGTAATCCAATGGTAGTTAATACACAGAGAAAACAAAACACAAAAAGGGAGTATGTTTGGTTTTTAAATGAACTGTGGGTTTCATCCAAATAATTGGTGTTAATTTCTGAAATTTGATTTATCTCTAGCCTGCCCTGGGTTCTAATCACTTAACTGCGTCTATGGGTGCCCTGAGTCTACATCAAGAAGGATTAAAACCTGTGAATCTTCTTCAAGAAAGAAATATTCTTCCTACAACCCTCTTGAAACCTCCTGTCCCAAACTTGCATGAAGACATCCAGAAGCTCAACTGTAACCCTGAGTAAGATTATCCATTTGCTATAATTCATCAAAATAGATAGAAATATAAATTCCTACTCGTAAACGTAACTCTTCACAAAACATTTCCTTCATTTTCTGAGTAGAAAACACTGAAAATGGGTTTCACTGTGTTATGATAATGGCGGTAAGTGGCTTGAACTCTGAAGTGAGGAAGATGATCTGTGTAGAAAGCATGAGGGTAAATATGTTGCCTGCAAGGCAGCTATGGATAGGTACAATAAAAAACTTTACAACTGGCAACGAGTAGGACCGAGAAAAGATCTAAAATAGGAGGGAATTCACTTGAGTGAAGAGCTTGTGAATGCAGAAATGTGAGTGATCTCTGTAGGGACGTAACTGTTTGAAACAATGGAGTAAATGGAATGTCAGACAGGAGGCTGGCAGTTGGTTATTGAAGTCAGCTCTCTGAGGACACCAACCAAAACGTATAACCAGGTACTCCTGAGTTGCAAGTCTTTTAGATAAAGTCAGTAACACCTGGACTGGATTTGCAGACGGACTCTGCACATCTGCACTTTGTGGTAACTCCTGAGTTCTGAAGTCCCTGAAGTGACTGTGGAGTTCTTTCTAGGGTTGGGGTTTGGGGTTTTTTTGTGTGGTTTTAAGACAACTTTTTAAACTTTGGTGTAGATTTGTATATAAGGCTACCTCAAAATGGTATTCCAAAATAACAGTGTGTAAAGATCTGGTGCAACTTTGAACACCGTTAGGCTTAACTTTGACTCGAGTGACTAAAGTGACACTCAGGTCTGTGTAAGATGTGTATAAAATAAAAGAACTCGGTGTACTGTGGGTCAAACTCAGACTAAACCAGAAAGATTTGACAGAGTTGGAGAAGATCCTTTCTCTGGAAATGTAAATTCACCCTTACCAGCTCTAGAAAAAATATAAAGGATGCTCTGTACGACTGAAATCATCATTTTATGATCTGAAAACCTCTGAAAATAACCCTTTGTCCTCCATGTAGGTTGTTCCGCTGTACCCTGACTAACATTCCTCAAACTCAGGCCTTATTGAATAAAGCCAAACTTCCTTTGGGGCTCCTGCTTCATCCTTTCAAAGACTTATCGGTATGACAAATGTTCAAAACTTTAAATGCTGCAATATCAACTACACTTCTATTAAAGTCCAGAGCTGGACAATGAATTATAAAAGAAGGGCAAGTATGTTGGCTAAACTTGGCCCAGAAACATTCCCCTAGTAACTGACATTTTCCTGTTCCATGCAGATCATTGTAATTTTTCTGATTTTTTTTCTTTTTTTTTTTTACTTTTCTACCTACCATTTTTGAACTTCCAAGCCTCACTTCTTAACCAAAAAAGCTCCTAAACTTCAAAAAAACCCAGAAGCTTAGAGGCAGCACAGCACTTGGACTGTGACAGAAGGCAACACATCTAAATTCAATTATGGTTTAAATAGCTTTATCTTGTCACCTATCAGTTGTAGTTACTGATTTCCTATACCAAAGCCACTACTTATTCTTAATTTAATTAAGAATTAACAAAGTTAAAGGGGTTTGAATGTCCTCGGATAGTCAGGAGACTTTGTGAATTTAGCGGTGACTTTTAAACATTGTTATTTTTCAAGTAACTTTGCAGAGATGTGGGTTGGGTTTTTTCTGATTTTTGATCTGTTTTGGCTGTAGGACTTGGTCTTAAACCATCAATGTAAAAATTCAAGACTTTAGAGGCTTGCAAAGGGAACTTACGCTGTCAAATAGGTTAGAGCCTGGTTCTGACCAGTCATCTTGCTAAGGAGCTGTAAGGGTGCTGTGAGGATGCAGAAATACTCCTTCCTTCAACAAGTATCCTTTGAGTAGCTAACCAGGGAGCACAGGGTGGATGGTGATGTTATCAGTGATGAAGAGCTGTGGTGGTGATGCTTTTCTTTTCCAGCAATTGCCAGTGGTGACTTCGAGTACTATCGTGAGGTGCCGTTCCTGCCGGACATACATTAACCCTTTTGTCAGCTTTCTAGACCAAAGGAGATGGAAATGCAATTTGTGCTACAGAGTGAATGATGGTAGGTTTTCAATGTGCTTGTTGCTTTAAACTGTTTAAACCTTTCCCACTGTGGCCTTTGAGGCTGTAATATTGTTGGTCATATCAGTGCTGGGGATCGTTGTCAATCACGCCGGAGCTGTGAGACACGAGAAATGCTTCCCGTGGGCAAAGATAGTGGTGTTGCTAATCATAGAAGGTTTGGGGGTTTGAAGGGACCTTTAAAGGTCATCTGTGAAGCACAGTAAGTCTGATGTGGTCTCCCAAGGTAGCCTAGCAGGTGTGAAAGCAGCTGCCCTACCTAGTGTTCTCCCCGAAACGTTGCCCAGCAGGCACAAGAGTCGCTGTATAAATGCAGCACGGCTAATACTGGTGTGAAGTAATAATATCTAAACTTATCTGCACAGTTCCTGAAGAATTCATGTATAATCCTGTGACGAGAGTTTATGGAGAACCTCATAAAAGACCTGAAGTGCAGAATGCTACTATTGAGTTTATGGCTCCATCGGAATACATGGTAAGGATTTATTTACTTGCTTTTAGTCATTCTCCCCCTTTGTTTTATTTCTAGAGGGCAGGCAGAAGAAGCCTTGTTATAGTGGATGCTTTCCAGCTCTCAGTGTATCTGAGAACTCGAGAAGAACTTCACACAGTTCTTCACGTCTAAACATCTATGATGTCAAGAGTTCTGTATTTAGAATTTGTAGATCTCTCTAGGTCTTCCGGAAGAAAACTCTCTTTCTAGAATGAGCCAGTAAGAGACAAAAGCAGTCAAAAGTTTCAGCTGTCATCTGTGTGCTGTTTTAATAGAGTCTAAACTTGCAGTGGAATGAATCTAATAAATGTCATTTTGAAAATTAAATGTAATCTTTTCTTTGCTCAGCTACGTCCACCTCAACCGCCCGTGTACCTCTTTGTGTTCGACGTCTCTCATAACGCAGTAGAGACGGGATACTTGAATACAGTCTGCCAGACCTTGTTAGACAATCTCGACTTGTAAGTGGTCTCCTAATTTAAATTCTTCTTGGGAAACTTGTGGTAGATATCGACGTGCCAGTACTTCTGGCTAGAAGAGAAATTCCTTAGCGTTGGCTGGCGATGGCCAGGGTTGTAGTCAAATGTAGTGTCTCCCATCACAGCTGCACTGGTATAAAAGGTAATTTTGAGGCTTGTTTCTTAGTCTGCTTCTTTCCTGTCTGCTTCACCAATCCCAAAAAGGAATAAACATCACGGTTTTGATGTCTTCCGAACTGTTATTCTTTTATAAGTTGACATTTAGAGAAGCGTTTGCTGAAAGGAATGCATACGTCTTCATAAACTTTCCATAAAATATACGCTCTTTGAATGTATGGAAATGCTGCTTGGCATTTTGCAGCTTGTTTCTTCCTTTTCTTCCAGTCCTCTTAAAAAACATTTCTCAAGTGTCTGCTAAGTGACTCTACTACGAGCTCCTTTTTTGCCTTTGCTTTTTGTTTTTTTTTTACTCCAAAGAGACTTTAATCAAGCTGTTGCGGTGTAGCTGTTAAGCTAAGAATGTGGTAAGAACCTTGGACAGGTGCAGTGAATGTTAAAGCCTACAGAAATGAAATTGCATCTTGCTGAACACCATATGTCTCATTTTTAGGCTTCCTGGGAACACTAGAACAAAAATAGGCTTCATAACGTTTGACAGCACAATCCATTTCTACAGTCTTCAGGAAGGTCTCTCTCAGCCTCAGATGCTTATAGTTTCAGATATTGAAGGTATGCAGAAATAAATTCTGTGAGTAGTTTCTACTAGTGCCTGCTGGTTTGGACAACCTTCTTCAGAAGTCCATCTGGGGGGAGTTTCTAGATCAGATTGTCAGGCTCTCTAGTAACGGCTTGAGAAGCAGCGTATGTTTGTGTGAGGTGATGAAGCCCCTGATGTCTGAGCAGAGCTGTGGCTGCTCATGACTCAAAACGTGAAGGCAGCCTTCCTAACTTCTAATTTAATTTGTACAATTATCTACAGTTCTCTTACGATCCCAAATACTTGGTAAATGCTTGATAAGTGGCTGGAGATTCTGTGGTGACTGATGTTTAGTGCTTGTTCCTTTGCCTTTCGTTTCGAGTCACCTTTCACTGGATGTGATTGGGCAGAACAAACACTAGAAAATCCTCACTCTTGTGTTTTTACTGAATAGTCTTAATTATCCTTTAACCCTGTTGCTTGCTACGTGAGAAGACAAAAAAAGAAATCCACATAGTTATGTTTAAACGAGTTTACACAGTGATATTCTTTTTTCAGTAATGGTTGGCAGATGCAAGTGGGGAACGCTTGATGTGTTTTTAGAAAATAACTTAAGTACTTTTCTTTTCTTCCAGATGTATTTATACCAATGCCAGAGAACTTATTAGTAAATTTAAATGAAAATAAAGAGGTAAGGACTACCTTAAGTAACTGGTGACATTCACATAGTTCGAGAGATGCTGGGTGATTTCTGGATTACTTGATGCTCTTTAACACCTACAGTTTAAATGCCAACTTTGAGGTGGAAAAAGTCTTTTAATTTATCTATGTGACTGTAAACTTTTGCCAATCCAAACCAAGACAATACCTGACTTTTTCTAGGGCTTTTTCTTGGGCTTTTTCTTTACTACCTTAATACTGGAAATGTTAATATGTGTTTATTCATGTTCAGCAATCAGCTCTGTGAAGAACAAAACTCTGAAGACTCCGAGTCTTAATACTTTTGTTTTCTCAATTGTAGCTAATTCAAGATCTGTTGAGGTCCTTACCACAGATGTTTACCAAGTCCCTGGAAACTCAGAGTGCTCTGGGACCTGCATTACAGGCAGCCTTCAAACTGATGTCCCCTACTGGAGGGAGAATCTCTGTCTTCCAGACACAGCTTCCATCTGTAGGGATGGGAGCGCTAAAGTCACGGGAAGAGCCAAACCAAAGATCAACTGCAAAGGTTAGAAAAGCAGAAGGGTCGAGAGCACTGACTGCCCTGTTCTCTACATGGGGATGGTTCTGGAATTGCCTGTTCTGGGTTAATTTTGTGGCTTTCTTGTTGAGCTCACTTTCATCTGTTAAAGCAAGGAGAACAACAACAACAAAAAATAATCAAGCAATCACTATAAACAGATTCATGATCGGGTTTGGTTTTGTTTTGTTTTTTTTTAAGATATCACTGTAGTCAGTGATGGAGAATCAATTATTATCGTCCCTGAAAACAGGCAATAAATGTGTTAATCTGTTCAAATTTCCTTTGTCTTTTGCAATACTCCCTTGCATTAACAGGACATACATCTGACACCGTCGACTGATTTTTACAAGAAGTTGGCCTTGGACTGCTCAGGGCAGCAGGTCGCAGTGGATTTATTTCTTCTTAGTGGACAATATTCCGACTTGGCTTCTCTAGGTAAGACACATTCAGTGGTTTTGGGGTGTGAAACTCTTGTATATTTGGCAGTTACTAAATATTAATGTAAATTCTATGTATATGAACCTGATTTGAATGAACTTAGTGTGTCGAGATGCAAATTCATCCTTGATGAGCTGTGGCACTGAATAGACTGTCATCTGCCAGTCTCTCCTGATTTAACCTGGCTGTTTTGTGTCCTCCCTCAGTGACTCATGATTCTTGTGATCCTGATAGAAGTCACTGAAATACTTTCCTTCTTTTATGCCTTTTAACCATCTTTAGGTTAAACTTCTTTAGCATTTGAATTACATTTTTTTTCCCTCCATTTCACCAAACTTTCAAGTGACAAAGTACCTGTCATTTCAGGCCGATGGGAAATTATTTCATACGTGAAACTACACGCGTACTTGAACATAGAGTTGTGTTACATCTGTACACGGGTCTAATTGTGTAGCAGAGCTATTTGCAAGTGTGAGCAGTTTCATAATTAAAGGGAATATTGAATTCAACTGGCATATTTAAAGACGACGGCAGCAACTGTCTGCCCTCTGCCAATGTGTGTTGGTTTTGTTTCAGGTTGTATATCAAGGTATTCTGCAGGTAGTGTTTATTACTACCAGTCTTACCATCATCAACACAACCCTGTCCAGGTGGAGAAACTGCAAAAAGAACTGAAACGATATTTAACTAGGAAGATTGGGTTTGAGGCTGTCATGAGGATAAGATGCACAAAAGGTTTGATCGTGGTTTTTTGGGATTTTGAGGGGTGTGTGCGTGAGCAGTGGACAGAATGTGAGTGTTTGCTGTGATGTGGGAGTGGTTTGAGTGGTGTTTTGGCTGTTAGATAAGCTTAAATGGTTACAAGACAAAGATTAGAGAAGTGAAATGCAGTACCAGAATGAGACCACTTGTTAAAGATGTACTGACAGTGTCTTTACGAGCATCCAAGTTCCATTTTACAGTGGTTGAAACTGGAAATTAGTGTTGGACTGCTATTTCAACAAGGGACTTCTTTTATAGTCTAGAGACTTGCTACTATTCTGCATTGATCTGAATTCCAAATTCCTGCTTTCTGCTACACTTTGCGGGTTCTATGGATTAGTTGTCTGTTTGGGATAGTTCCCTTTCCTGAAGATACCCCATTTCACCGGGGAGGGTCATTGTGATACAGAGCCATCCAACAGCGATGGCAGATGTGTAAATGGTGTCTGTATTTCACAGCTCTAAATGGATTTGATGCAATGCTTCTCTTCTAGGTCTTTCCATTCATACTTTCCATGGGAACTTCTTTGTAAGATCTACAGACTTGTTGTCGTTACCCAACGTAAACCCAGACGCGGGATACGCTGTGCAGATGTCGGTAGAAGAGAATCTTACTGATATGCAAGTTGTTTCTTTTCAGTCAGCTCTCCTGTACACATCCAGCAAAGGTGAGAGACACAGGTAGTGTTCCCTGCTCCCACTGCACACTGTTCAGATCGGTCTCTTTCTGCCCACGTATCGGCTCTATCACAGAATCATTTAGGTTGGAAAAGACCCTTGGGATCATTGAGTCCAACCATTAACCCTACTCTGCAAGTTCCCCCCTAGACCACATCCCCCAGCGCCACATCTAAGCGATGCTTAAACACATCCAGGGATGGCAACTCAAGCACCGCCCTGGGCAGCCTGTTCCAATATCCCACCACTCTTCCCGTGAAGAATTTTTTCCTAGTGTCCAGTCTAAACTTGCCTTGTTTCAGCTTGAATCCATTCCCTCTGGTTCTGTCACTAATCACCTGTGAGAAGAGACCAGCACCAACCTCTCTACAATGTCCTTTCAGGGAGTTGTAGAGAGTGAGGAGGTCTCCCCTCAGCCTCCTCTTCCTCAAACTAAACAGTCCCAGCTCCTTCAAACGGTCCTTGTATGATTTATTCTCCAGTTCCTTGACCAGCTTCGTAGCCTCCTCTGCACCTGCTCCAGCACCTCGATAGCTCTCTTGCACTGAGGTGCCCAGAACTGGATTCAGAAATTCAGTTGCAGTAACTTATACTGTGTTACCTAATACCAAATTCACAACTGGTGTGCTACTGCACGTTGTTGATGTTACTGCTTCTTCCAGATTAAGCAGTTTCTTGGTCAACTTAGTTTTGGTCTAAAAATAGGTGATTTAACCCAGAAACTGAAAAGTAACCCTTTTCAAAAGCTACTGGAAAGGGCCTGATTTGCCACTTGTATGATAAATTAGCTTAGATCTTAACTTTCTTTTGCCATCGAGTAGACAGTGGCATTTCTCATACTGTTTCCTAACACAAAAGCTATCTTTGGAGACTACGGTTTTCTCTCCTTCCAGGTGAAAGACGAATTCGTGTCCACACTATGTGCTTACCTGTTGTAACAACACTGAGTGATGTCTACCTAGGGGCTGATGTACAAGCCATCACCGGGCTGTTAGCCAACATGGGTAAGCGTGAGAAGAGCTGGTTTGGATGTGGATGGATGACAGCTCTAAAGCTCTGAGCAGTAATCCTCTCAGGGAAGTAACATTAGAAAAGATTCTCTCTTTCTAAGAGTGCTTTTGAAGTTGCAAACCCAAGAGGTGGGGTTTGTTTTTTTTTAATGCTTGGCTTAGGTGAAGTATCAGCATAGCTGTGTGTAGTCACCTGGACTTTGTCTTAGTCTGGTGTGTGGGCCCCTGACTTTTCTCTGAATCCCCTGTCTTGATTTCCTCTGTCGTGTAGTCAGAGCTTATTAAGATGCATGGAAGTCTGTGTAAAAATGAGAACAGTTCATTTATGCATCTGTATCCCTACCAAGGGAGGAAAAGCCTCTTATGTGAGCTTTCTGCTCTTATTTTTAGCTGTGGACAGATCAGTTTCTGCTACCTTGAGTGATGCTCGGGATGCCTTGGTCAACGCAGTGATCGATTCTCTATCTGCTTACCGGTCGTCCGTCCTCAGCATTCAACAACCCGGTCTCATGGCCCCCCACTCACTACGGCTCTTTCCACTTTATGTACTGGCACTCTTAAAACAGGTGAGAGTTCAAAGGAAGCCGTGCAAGAGGATGATTGTCTGTTTGACCTGTCGGCCAGAACTGGGTGACTGGAAAGGTCAATGCAGAACAAAGCCTATTAAATTGTTTCTCAGGCCTGGGTAGATAATATCTGATTTTACAGGTGATGAACATGTGGTTTTATCTTGGAGTCTGTTATGTTATGTTATGAAAAATGGAGGGATTTGGAGAATTTCACGGAGCAAATGTATCAGGGTAATGGACAAGCCTTCTGCTCTTGCTTGTAGGGGTGAGCAGTTGGGAACAGAGAAGATGTTTAAAAAATACCACTGTGCAGAATGATCTCATTGAGAAAGAGGAGTTTAGAAGTGTGTGTATGAAAATGAAAGTATCAGTGTTTTAAGCAAGGGAATAGGAACATATTAAAGACACTGATGAGTCTAGAGTAAGTATTTTTTAATTGGATTTTCTTGAACTGATACCAGAAGTCATTTTAAGTGTTGGACAAGTCAGCTTTCTGGTCTAGAGAGAATTTTCTGATTTGTACCTCTTGATGAGGAACCAACCAGCACATTGCTACCAGCACATTCGTGCCAACGTTGGAGCTTCTTTATGTAGAAATCTTTTTAAGTGTCAAGAAGCAAGCTCTCATTTCACTTATAGCTGGGTTTGTGTGTCCCAACAAGCCAGGACTATCTATTGCAAAGCCAGAATTACCTAAGATTCTGTATACAAAAAGCAGTTGTAAACTGCTGCAATATTTATTCTTCTAAGTTCCAACGAGTAGCATTTCTGAGGTGTATGTTAGAAGAGACACGTTTCCAGATGCTTTCGCCTGAGCTGTGGTGCTCACTAGACAGGAGTGATGGTGCAAAGTTGTGATTCCCAGAACTGGGAATAAGGAGACTTGTATGAATTGTATGGGAAACGCTGAAGAGTACAACGGAGAAGTAAAATAGAAGCGGTAAAATACGATGAGGAAAATACTTATGGCTCATCTGCAAGACTTAAGTAGGCTAGAAATAAACAGTAAATAGTGTGCTGAATTCAGCTTGTCTCCCAGTCAAATTAAACACCTCCTTGTTTGCAGAAAGCATTTCAAACTGGGACCAACGCGCGTTTAGACGACCGCATTTTTACCATGTGTCAAGTGAAAAACCAGCCCCTTGTTTACCTCATGCTTATGACACATCCCAGTCTGTACAGAGTCGATAACCTCACAGACGAGGTGAGTATTTGCATCACTACACGGTCTGTTTGATCCCAAACAGATGTATGATGTGACAGTAAATTTGGGTTCAAAATCTAACAAGTTTTTCCCCGTGAAAGCAGCGTAGTTAAAACTTCCTGGTTTGTATTTTCCCATTTGTTGCGTTTATGCATTTGTTATTTGGGACTGGAGTGGTGAATTCTGGTGAGGAGCAGGGCTCTGCCTAGGGATGGATGGGGAAGGTTTTTTCCTAATTTATGTCACTTTTTGTTTAGTGTTGTTTCCTTACACTATAAATCACGTGTACGTGATGTCAGTGTAACCTTTGCTTTAACTTTTTATCTCTCTGTAGTTTCCTTTCATTTTAGAATGTCAAAGTAGTTCTGTGAGCAGTGAGAGAATATCTAAGAGCTGGAATAATTTTAGCAATCATCTCTTTCGTATGTATCAAATCTGATACTGCAGTTCTGGAACTAATTTAAGATTAAACTGATGAAGCATAGCCTCTCCAAATAAATCATTAAGAGGTTTATTAGGAAATTATTAAGTACGACTTGAACTGAACTGGGAAGAAGGTTCCAGCTTCAGTACTTGGTGTCATACATCCTATTCTCACTTAGCTTTCTGCTCCTGTGCCTGTTTCAATGCATCACATAGAATCATAGAGTCATAGAACCGTCTGGGTTGGAAGGGACCTCTGGAGGTCATCTGGTCCAACCCCCCTGCTGAGAGCAGGGACAGCCTCAACTAGAGCAGGGTGCTCAGAGCTCTGTCAAGCCCCA